>PVKH010005180.1:9472-22514 GCA_004027955.1 Chaetophractus vellerosus
TGATGGATATCATCCAATCTAATTAACCTGCCACCAAATAGCAGGCTGATCACTTCAGGGAATGGTGCCATATTGGATTCTGCGTGTGGATCCCTGCTGCTGGCAGAATGTACACTCAGCTGTGGCTGTAGCCAAGTCAGCCTTGATGAGAGGAAGTCCATGTTGCTGAGTCCATGCATAACCTCCATCTCTAACACCAGTGCCACTTTGTTCATGAGTCCATTGGGCAATAACAAGAGTGGCTGGGAAAAGAGGCTGAGTGCTAGCCACAGAGCAGGTGTTCTTATCTACTTGATTATTAAAATCTTCCCCTGTTGGAGTCACCCTCTATTGAGCATTCACATGGGACACAAATATTTTCATGCTTTTGGGCCACTCAGAAAGGTCTATCCACATAGCTCTTCCCCAGACCTCTTTGTCATCAATTTTCCAATCATGCTCCTTCCAAGTCCATGACCATGAATCACAAATGCACCTCCAGCCACTTCTCCTTCCAAGCAAAGTAAACAACCAGTTGCACTAGTCAAAGTCCTGCCCACTGGGAGGATTTGCCCTCACCACTGTCCTTCAGGGACATCCCAGAAAGGGGCTGCACTGCTGCAGCTGTCCACTTTAGGGTGGTATCAGAATACCATGCAGAACCATCTCTAAACCAGGTCCGAGTTTTCTCTTCCTTAGTCAACTTATTGTAAGATACTCCCTAGGATGCCATACCTGTTGGCTGGGAAAGAGAAGGTAATGTGACAGGAGTAGTGACTATGGGCATTTGGGCCACTTCCTCATTTAAGTTACTTGTGCCTGCAGGACCTGCTTGTGTGCCATCTCATATGTACCACTTCCATTTTATGATGGAGTTCTGCTGTGCACACCCAACTTTATGGTTTGGTGGGTCAGACAATACCTAGCTCATGATAGGCAACTCAGGTCTCATGGTAACTTGATGGCCCATGGTTAAGTGTTCAGTCTCTACTAAGGCCCAATAGAAGGCCAAAAGCTGTTTCTCAAAAGGGAAGTAGATATCTGCAGAAGATGTGAGAAGCTTTGCTTCAAAATCCCAAGAGTCTGCATTGTGATTCTCTGTAGGGTCTTCCAAAGGCTCTAGATGTTATCTCTATTTGCCACTGACACTTCTAGCACCACGGAATCTGCTGGATCATATGGCCCAAGTGGCAGTGCAGTTTTCACAGCAGGCTGTACCTGATGCAGAAGCTCCTCTTCTTCCAGTCCCCACTCAAAACTAACAGTTTTTCTTGTCACTCCATAAATGGGCCAGAGTAACACACCCAAACAAGGACTGTGTTGTCTCCAAAATCTCCAAAGACCAACCAAGCAATTTGCCTCTCTTTTGGCCATAAGAGGAGTAGATTCAACAGCTTATCCTTCTCTTTAGAAGGGATATCCTGATATGCCCCACACCACTGGACACCTAGAAATTTCACCTAGTTGGAAGGCCCCTGTAGTTTTGTTGAATTTATCTCGCCTCCTCTCTCATTCAAATTATATCAAATCAGCCTATCATCAATATAATAGGCCACTGTGATGTTTTGTGGCAGTGAGAAATGATCAAGATGCCTGTGGACAATATTATGAGATAGGGCTGGAGAGTGGATATACCCTGAGGCAGGAGAGTGAAGGTATATTGCTGGCCTTGCCAGATGAAAGCAATCTGTTTCTGATGGCCCTTGCTAACATCAATTGATATAAAAGCACTTGCCAGATCAATAGCTGCATACCAGGTACCAGGGGACATGTTGATTTGCTCAAACAATGATACCACATCTGGGACAGAAGCTGTAATTGGAGTCACCACCTGGTTAAGTTTAAAATAATCTACCATCATCCTCCAAGACCCATCTGTTTTCTGCACAGGCCAAATAGGAGAAATGAAAGGGGATATGATGGGAATCCCCACTCCTGCAACTGCTTGATGTTGGCACTGATCTCTACAATCCCTCCAGGAATCCATTATTGATTTCAGTTTACTATTTTGCTAGGTAGAGGCAGTTCCAGTGGCTTCCACTTGGTCTTTCCTATCATAATAGCCCAACTCTACAAATCAGGTATCCAATGTGGGGATTCTGCCAGTTACTGAGTATGTCTATTCCAATTATGCATTCTGGAACTGCAGAAATAACCACAGAATGGGTCTAGGGACCCACTGGACCTACTATGAGATGGACCTGAACTAAAACTCCAGTGATCACCTGACCTCCATAAGCCCCTACTCTGACTGGTGGATCACAGTGACATTTTAGGTCTCCTGGAATTAATGTCACTTCTGAGCCAGTGTCTAATAATCCCTGAAATGTCTGATCATTTCCTTTTACCCAATATGCAGATACCCTGGTAAAAGGCCATAGATCTTATTGGGGAAAACTGGGAGAAAGATTAACAGTATAAATTTTTGGCAGTGTAACAAGATCCTTCCCCAAGGGGACATGATCTTCCCCTTTTACAAGGGGTTCAGGGTCAGTAAACTGTCTCAAGTCTGGGAATTGATTAAGGGGCCATGATTCTCTGTTTCTGTAATTCAAGTTAGGGTTTTGTTCACTTGACCTAGAATTATTCTGCTTATAAAGATCAAGTAGGGATTATAGACTGCCCATCTATTTTACTTCTAGATTCCCCTTGATCTATTAGCCAACACCATAGGTCTCTGCGACTCAGACTCTTGATTGCTGCTTTGAGTCTTTCATTGTGGTAGCCACATCAACTCACTGATGATTAAATCAATGAAATTCTCTAATATTACAATTAGCCCAGTGCCCAATCAACCAGAAAAATGGTTACCATTAACTGGCCAAGTTGACATGGCCTGATGATCAAAATCATTATTTTGAATCAACATTTTCTATATATGCCATATACATTAACTGTACTCTGATTCTCTTATTTGTCTTTTCTGCCTTTATTTCACTGAAATTACCCCATGCCTTTCTTCTGTTGCTAATTTTACTTTCCACACTACCTATTCTTCTCTCTATGGTGTCTTTTAAATTAGTTCTGTAGTGATGTTGCTTTTGTACTCTATTCTATTGATTCTACAGTCTCTCCTTTCAGCTCATTCTGTCTTTTATTCATCACATATTTCATGTCTTCTCTCATCAAAATCACATTCTTGTTTTTATGAAGCATGAAACATTTGTGGTAAATTTTCTTTTGTTTTTTTCCCAGTTAGGTTTTCTTCTAAAATGAATTATTCTGTTCTTTCTGTGCTTTATTCCTATATTTATTTTTGCCCTAGTATTTTTGCACACTTGTCATTTTTATTCCATGTTTAATGTGGTCTAGTTTCTTTTTTTTATTAGAGAAGTTTTAGGTTTACAGAAAAACACTCAGAAAATACAAAGTTCCCATATAACCTCCAGTGATTAATACCTTGCATTAGTATGGTACATTTGGTATAATTGATGAAAGAATATTATTATAGTTGTACTATTTGTGGAGCAAGTTTCTCTGTGGGAATAGGTGGAAATACAGGCTCAGGCACAACAGAAACTCCCAGCAAATGACCACATAAAGGGTCCAAAAAAGCAGGGAAAATGATCCCATCTTGGCTGGTACCCTGAGAATGCCAACGGCTCAGGTGAGGGTCAGTTGATGGCAGCTCTGCATGCCTCTCTTTGCATGATAGATGATGGACCAATAGTGGCTGGTCTGCCTCGGAGCCCAACTGCTTGGCAACTCCACATCTCTCTCTTCATGCCTGAGATCAGGGACACCTGCACTTACCAAGGGCTGAGCTTTTATACATTCTGGGGCCTGTCTTACAGCTGGGACTGGTTAAGTTTTAATGTCTCCTTTGACTGCCTGTGGTCAGTTGTGAAATATAAACATACCGAACCCCCAAATGCCACAGCCACAAATGGAAGCATTAAAAAAATAAAAATAGGGGCCAGCTGTATAGCCCAGTGGATAGGGCACCGGTTTACCACATGGGAGGCCCTGGGATCGGTCTCCGGGGCCTCTCTGGGTGGGCGGACTGCTTGAGAAGGCAAAAGCCGCCGTGGGCGGGGTAGAGCCGCCTGCAAGCAGAGTGGAGCCGCCCAAGGGCAAGCGGGGCAAGCCGCCTGCAAGTGGGCAAAGCCACCGCTCACTGGTGAAGCTGACTCGGCACATCACCACAGCGGGGGGGTGGGGAGACAAAAAGCAGAAAATAAAAAAAGATATAAAAATAAAAATAAAAAACCTGCATGCCAACAAACAAGAGAGGAAAAGGAGAGGGGTAAGCCACGGTTAGGAGATGGCCGCCGAGTATATTCTTGACTTACCCAATACTATTAACTATAGTTCATGGTTTAAATTAGGTTTCACTGTTTGCGTTGTACAGTCTTATGTTCTTTAAGATTTTTATTCTAATAACATATATGCAACATAAAATTTCCCCTATTGGCCACATTCAAATATATAATTCCGTACAATTAATTATGTTTACAATGTTGTGCTACCATCACCTATATCCATTACCAATTTTTTTCCATTATCCCATATAAAAAGTTTGTCCAATTAAGTATTAAGTCCCTCTTCCCTACTTCCAAATTATCCCCTGATAACTTATGTTCTGGTTTCTGACTATGAATTTGCTTAATGTAATTATTTCATATCTTTCAATGAGTAAGATCTTTTAGCATTTGTCTTTTTGTGTCTGGCTTAGTTCATTCAACTGGATGTCTTCAAGGTTCATCCAGGTTGTCATATGAATCAGAACTTCATTACATTTCATAGCTGAATAATATTTGATTGTATGTACATAAATGTTTTGTTTATCCATTTATCAGTTGATAGACACTGGGTTGCTTCCATCTTTTGTCAATTTTGAATAACGCTGCTTTGAGCATTGGTATTCAAATATCAGCTTGAGTCCCTGCTTTCAATTCTTTTGGGTATATACTTAGAAGTGGGATTGCTGGGTCATATGGTAATAACAAACTGTGAGGAATTGCCAAACTGTTTCCACAGTGGCTGCACCATTTTACATTTCCACAAACAATGAACAAGTGTTGCTATTGTTCCAAAACCTCTCCAACATTTATAAATTTCTGTTCTTTTAATAATAGTCATTCTAGTGGTGCAAATTGGTATCTCATTATGCTTTGGATTTGCATGTATCTAAAGGCTAATAGAGTTAAGCATCTTTTTAATTGGGTTATTTTGTCATTATATTGTTGAGTTGTAGGATTTCTTTATATATTCTAGATATTAAACCCTTCCTGGATATGTGGTTTCCAAATACTTTCCCCCATTGTGTAGGTTGTCTTTGTGCTTTCATAATAAAGTCTTTTGGTGCACTGAAGTTTTGGGGGGTTTTTGTTTGTTTGTTTATTTTATTTTGATGAGGTCCTATTTATCTATTTGTTTTCTTTTGTTACTTGTGCTTTGGATATAAAATTTAAGAAACCATTGCCCAAAACAAGGCCTTGAAAAAGCTTCCCTGTGTTTTCTTCTAGGAGTTTTATAGTCCTGGTCTTTGATCCATTTTGAACTGATTTTTGTAAATGGTATGAAAAAGAGGACCACGTTCATTTTTTGCATATGGATATCCAGATTTCCCAACACCATTTGTTGAAAAGACTATTATTTCACATTTGAGTGGACTTTGCACCTTTACCAAAAATGAATTGGCCATAGATGTGAGGGTTGACTTCTAAACTCTGAATTCAATTTCATTGGTCTATGAGTTTGTCACTGTGCCTGTACCATGCTGTTTTGAATACTGTGACTTTATTTCAAAATCAGAAAGTGTGACTCCTCCAGCTTCATTTTTCTTTATCAAGATGACTTTGCCTATTAAAGCCCTCTTCTCTTTTCATATAAATTTGATGATCAGCTTTTCCATTTCTACAAAGAAGGCTGTTGAAATTTTGAATGGGACTAATATATTGTATCTATACATTGTCTTGGGAATAATTTGCATCTTTGCAATATTTAGTCTACCAATCCATGCGCATGGAATGTCCCTTCATTTATATAGGTCTTCTTTGAATTCTTTGAGCAATGTTTTGTAGTGTTCTGTGTACAAGTCCTTTACATCCTTGGATAGTTTTATTATTAGATATTTGATTCTTTTAGTTCCTACTGTAAATGGATTTTTTTTTAATTTCCTCTTCAGATTGTTCATTACTAGTATATGGAAACACTACTGATTTTTACATGTTGATCTAGTACCCTGCAACTTTGTAGAATTCATTTTTTAGCTCTAGGACCACTGTGGTTTTTTCAGGTGTTTATCTATTTATTCTTGAAATGTTTGGTAAAATTCACCTGTGAAGCCACCTGTTTCTGAATTTTCTTCGTAGGGAGGTTTATGCTTACTGATTCAATCTCTTTACTAGTTATTGGTTTGTTGAGATCATTTATTTATTTATTTATTTTTAGTCAGTATAGGTAGTTTGTGTGTTTTTAGGAATTTGTCCATTTAATCTAGCTTGTGTAATTTGTTGGTGTATAGTGGTTCATAGTATCCTCTTATAATTCTATTTTGTATTTATGTGGGGTCAATAGCAATGTCCCCATTTCATTTGTGATTTTAGTTATTGGGCCCTCTCTTCTTTTTCTTTGTCAGTCTAGCTAAAGTTCTGCCAATTTTGCTGATTTTTCAAAGAACAAACTTTTGGTGTTGTTGATTCTTTCTGTTGGACTTTTTTATTCTCTATCTAAACTCTAATATTTGTTATTTCCTTCTTTCTGTTTGCTTTGGGATTTAGTTTGCTCTTCTTTTCTAGATCTCTTAGTTGTGAGGTTAGGGCTACTATTTGAAATCTTTCTTCTTTTGTAATGTAAGCATTAGAACTTCTTTTGTAATGTAGATTTCCCTCTACACTGCCTATGCTGTATCTAATAAGTTTTGGTATGTTGTGGTTTCCTTTTCATTCATTTCAAGATATTTCCTAAGATTTCTTGTGATTTCTTCTTTGACCCACTTGTTGTATAATAGTACTTTGTTTTATTTCCATGTATTTGTGGATTTTCCAATTATCCCTCCCCTATTTTTCTCTAGCTTCATTCCTTTGTGGTCAGAGAAGATACACTGTATGAGTGTCTGCTTTATTAAAGCATTCTACTTGATCTGATTTAAGGTGGCCACATCTTTCTTGATACACTTCCTAACTCTTCTGCAACCTGTTAAACTTATCTGCAAGAACTCACTTAGGGACTGTTGGTGGCTATTTTAGCCATATCCCTGTAGCCTGAAAATTTGTGAGACTGGAAGAAAATTTAGCTGGATGCATTAGTGGCTTAGATGGAGAATTTGAACTCTGGTCAGAGGTCAGAAATATTCCTGATTACCTAGTTATCAATACTATAACTAGTCACTCACAAATGACTATTAACTTCTTTATGAGAGGTTTTTCTCTTTTAATTTAAGTCCTCACTTTCTACTGCCTCATTTATACCTATCAAAATATATACCTTAAAGCACTTGAAACAAATTACTCATCATGGTATAAAATTGCCTGAGTTACACTTATGTCCAATATATATTTTTCTCTCTACCAATGCCAATAAAACCTGAAATGCACAATTTTGTTTTAATTTTTCTCTTTTACTAGCGCACTTAAGAAATAAATGCAACTGAACTGATTTTTGAAATGTTTAAAATGTATAATTATAATGATTACACAGATGGACTTTTGTGGGTTTTTTTTTTTTTTGAGGTTCCAGGGGCCAGGAATGAACCCAGTACCAAATATGTGGGAAGCCCACACTCAGCCACATCAGCTTCCCTGACCTGTTGTTTTTTTTTTAATTATTATTTGTTTGCTTGTTGTTAATTTTTGTTTTTTTTCAGGAGGCACCAGGAACTCAACTCAGGACCTCCCATGTGGGAGGCGGGCACTCAATCGCTTAAGCCATATCAGCCTCCCAGATGGACTTTTGATGCAATGAACAGGTATACTGTAGAAAAGGAAGCTCACTGATTCTCAACTTTCTATGTTTTTCTTCTGTTGTAAAGGCACCCTGTAATGAGGCCCATGAACAATCTTATTTGGAATTCAAGTCATTTAATATATCATGCCTCACACTGATATAAGAACATCTAAATTTTTTCATTCAATTTCATGATCAATTTCATGTTAACCATATTTTTTTAGAAAAAGTTATGTGAAAATCAAATGTGTATAATAACATATCTGAAAGAATATCACAGATAATAAAAGATAAACATTGACAAAAGAATGTATAGTGCTAGAAAACTTATTTTGACATGAAATAATATTTTCTTTGTTTGTTAGAACAAAGAGTTGTTAAAGTCTTATGTTCCTGTATCAATTCATCAGCAGATATGGTGGAAGACTTTGCTTAATACTTGCCTATTTAAGTTCAATATCCTTGAAAGATCCATAAAAAAAGCAGAACTTCTTATTGATTAAAAGTGTGACCTCAACAACAACAAAAAACAAACTCAAAAACAAACAGGCAAAAAAAGTATGATCTCCCATAAGCCCAACCAGCTGGAACAGAACAGGCTATTCAACAATTGGTGCCGAGAGAACTAGGTATCCATATCCAAGAGAAAGAAGGAGGACCCCTATCCACACCATATACAAAATTTAATTTAAAATGGATCAAGGATCTAAAAATAAAAGTTACAACCATAAAACTTCAAGAACGAAATTTAGGGAAACATCTTCAAGATCTTGTCATAGGCAGTGGTTTCTTAAAGCTTACACCCAAAGCACAAGCAAGAAAGAAAAAATAGATAAATAAGACCTCATCAAACTTAAAGACTTTTGTGCTTCAAAGGATTTCTTCAAGAAAGTGAAAAGACAGCCTACTCAATAGGAGAAAATATTTGGGAATCTCATATCGGGAAAGGGTTTGATGATATCCATGTTATATAAAGAGATCATACAACCCAATGATAAAAAGACAAGCAACCCAATTAAAAAATGGGTCAGAGACTTGAATAGACATTTCTCCAAAGAGGAATATAATGGCAAAAAAGCATGAAAATTGTTCAACATCATTAACTATTAGGGAATTGCAGATCAAAACTACACTGATATATCATTATTACAGAAACACAAAAACTCTAAGTGCTGGAGAGGATGTGGAAAAATAAGAAAACTCTACTGTTGGTGAGAATGTAGAATGGTGCAGCTTTTTTGGAAGACAGTTTGGTGGTTCCTCAAGAAACTAATTATAGAACTGTCCTATGCTCCAGCAATCCCTTTACTAGGAATATATTCAGAAGAACCGAAAGCAAGGACTTGAACTGACATTTTCACATCAATGTTCATAATAGCATTATTCACAATTGCTAAAATATGGAAACAACCTAAATGTCCATCAGCAGATGAGTGGATAAACAAAATGTGGTATTTACATACAATGGAATACTATTCAGGTGTAAGAAAAAATGAAGTCAGGATGCATATGACAACATGGATGAACTTTGAAAACATTACGTTAAGTTAAATGTCAGGCACAAAAGGACAAATATAGCGTAGTCTCACTAATATGAAATAAAATGGTGAATAAATTCACGGAGGTAAACTCTAGAGTATCAGTTACTAGGAAATTGAATGTAGGTTGAGAATGAGGACTAATGCTCAATGTAGGTAGAATTTTTAATAAGGTTTATTGTAAATGTGTGGAAATGAATAGAGTTGATGGTAATACATGATAGTGAGTATAACTAATACTGTTGATTAATAAATGAGATTGTGACTGAAAGGGATAGTCTGGGGATATAAAATCTCAGTGGAAAGGAAGTTAGAGAATAATATAGGGACTCTATAGCATAGTGATTTTGGTAGTGGATGAAGTATAAGAATGTTCTAACCTTACAAAATGTTAAGTAAATAGTGATACATGGGAAAATTTCAACTAATGTACCTTATGGATTATAGTTGACAGTTATATTGTAGTATTTTTGCAGCAATGGCAAAGAAGATATACCAATTCTAAGTGACAAAAATAGGGGGATACAAGAGGGTATGGGATTTTTCCTTTTGGAGTAATTAAAACATTCTAAAATTGACAGGTGATGACTGCACAACTCTGTGATGAGTATGAAAGCCACTGAACGTACACTTTGAAAAGGTTGTGCAAAGCATGAGACTGTATAACACAATGAATCTGGTGGTGGAAGATGGACTGTTAACAGAACAACAATGAGAGCAGTCTCTTATATTTGAATGTTACAATTCAATTTAAAAATTAATCTCAGTAAAAAGAAAAAAAGAAGCATAACCTTCAGAGCCAGAGAGAGTTGGGATCAAATTCTGACTCTTTCACTTGCTATCTAAGTTTCCTTGGACCAACTAGTTAACCTCATTGACATGTAGTCTCTTCAACTTTAAAATGGTGATGATTACTATTTCAAAATTAATCTTCTCCAGTATTCCTATTATATATGTGCCATATATATATATATATATACACACATACCTATTACACAAATGAATGTTCACTAAATGGTACCTATTGTTAATATTACTAAATCAATCATGTTAGGAAATATCTGGCACAATGTCTGATAGTAATCATATATAAAATAATACCTGTTATTGATGATACAACCCTATAGTGATTTATCTAAAATTGCTCATTTTTTTCTACATTGGTGGAGTCTTAAAGTCACCTAGTTCTATGATCTATCATTCCCTTGGCATACTAAGATATTTCAAGGTAGCTTGTTCCAATTTTGGTTATCTCTGACCATAGAGGAGTTCTTTATAGTGAAATCTATCTCTTGCATATTTTCCTATGGATTACAAGTCTCTTGAAGCTTTTTAAATTGATTCCAATTCCATAATTTAGTATCCAAGTGGTCAGAGACGTTTTATTCCTCTTCAATGTAATGCTATTTTAAATATATTAATATGGTCATTATATTTCCTGTTTTCCAATCCCCTGAAAAGCCCATACTTCTTATCTTCTTCAGAAAAGTATCCTCATTTCCTTCATTCATCCCATTGTTTTCTTGACTTTGATTTCTCTGTTGCAAATATTTCACAATGATATGTATCACTCTTAAATTATACAATTCAGATTGTGATTGAACCAGTTTAGAAAACAGTAGAATTATTGCCATCATTCATTTACTACTGTAGAATAAAGTCATCTTATTATTTGTCACATCACATTGTGAACTTTTGCAAAACTTTCCATCAACAGAAACTATGCCTTTCACGTATTATACAATATGTGCAATTGTGCAATTATTTTTAATTCAATTTATAGACCATATGCTTATTACTGTTAACTTCTTACCCATTTCACAATATTTTATAAAATGCATTTTCGGTGCCTTTCATTTTTATGCCAATCAAAACTTCATGACCATTGTATATGCCTCCAGCTGTAATTAAAATGTAGTCTAAGGGGAATGATGTAGCTCAGCTGGTTTAGTGCTTGCTTCCCATGTACAAGGTCTCAGGTTCAATCCCCAGTACCTGCTAAAAACAAAACAAAAACAAAAAACAAATGAAAAAGCAACCCTCATTGGGGAACATATGTAGCCTGTTGAGTGCCTGCTTCCCACATGTGAGGTCCTGGGTTCAATACCCAGTATGTCCTAAAAAAAACAACAAAAAAATGAAGTCTAGAGAAATTATTTAGACTGTCTCTAGAAAACTTAAAATGATGGTCTAAAATTGACACATTGTATACATTACTAGTTAATCACTTATTAATCCAACTAAGTATCCTTTCATACAGTCCATATGTCTCCTTGGTTATAAGAATAATCTTAGAGTTCTTATCAACTTTCTGAGTTCCACAAAATTGATGTTTACTATCTTTCTTTTTTGGAAAGCCTGATATTTTTACACATCTTTACAAAATACAGGCACGGTCGCTTCCATCTTCATCACACTGTCCCTCTGTTTTAGTTTCCATGGATGCTTAAGCAAATAGAATGCAATGGATTGTCATAAACAACGGGAATTTATTACCTCATGGTTTTGAGGCTAGGAAAAAGTCCAAATCAAGGCATCATCAAAGCAATGCTTTCTTCCCAAAGACTGGTATTCTGGGGCTGCTGCTGCTGATCCTTGGTCCTGGGCTCCTCTGACACATGGAAACGCACATGGCAGCCTCTCTGGCCTCTCCCTTCTCTTTCAGATTCTGTTGCCCTTCATCTCTTGATTCCCATGGCTTTCTCTCTGTGTGTATGAATATCATTATACTTATAAGACTCCAGTAATAAGATTCAGATCCATCCTGACTGAGATAGGTCACCCCTAAGTTTAAGAATACGTTTCTCTGGGGTACATACAGATCCAAACCACCTCACTCTGTCTTGGACCACTTGTCATGGTTGGGGAAGTCAATTGTCACATTTTGAGTTGTCTATGTGGAGGTTTATGTAGGAAGGAATTGAGGAAGCCCTGAGGCCAACAGACAGTCGGGAACTGATGCCCTCAGGCATACAACAAGTAGTTTCTGAGACCATCCAACTACCTCATAAGTGAGCAAGGATATGGACCATGAGATTACTGCAGCTTTGGCCAACACTTGGCTATAACCTTATGAGATATCCTATGCTAAAACCAACTAGCTAAACTATTCTGATATTCAAGACACTCAGATAATGTGAAATAATAAATATATGATGTTTTTAAGGTCATAAGTTTTAGGGTAATTTTTTACAGCAATAGATAACTAACTTAACAAATACCAATCATACTCCATAAAATTAGTTATAAAATAAATTAAGCTATTTGTTTCCCATAGGCAATTTTATTTTCAGTCTCATTCCTTTAGGTAAAAGGTAAATAACCTCAGTCAATTCATTGCACATGTAATGGTTTAAGTTTGATTTAATTATGAATTCCAAAAATATAGATTAGATTATGTTTCTAAGCTGGTCTGTTCATCTGGGCATGATTGAGTTGTGGGTAGGGTGTTAACTGCCATGTCAGTGAGACATTGAGCCCTGCCCCTCGGTGGGCGTGGTCTAAAGTATGGAAGGCTAGATAAGAGGAAGCAGAGATTTGGAGAAGCAGATTTGAGAAGCAGTTCTGATGTTGGAGTGAGCCGATCGCCGGATAGGCTACAGCTGGCCTTGTGGAGAGACGCAACGCAGAGAGTC
>PVKH010005181.1:0-22416 GCA_004027955.1 Chaetophractus vellerosus
TCCATAAGAGTTAGGAAATTTTAGTCATTATTTCCTCAAACATTCTTTCTTCAACTTTTCTCTTCTCATCTCCTTCTGGGATTCCCAAGACACATGTTTTTGTGCTTTATGCTGTCACTCAAATCCCTGAGGCACTGCTGATTTTTTTCCTTTTCTATATCTGTTATTATGACTATAGGACTTTTAAATTTTTTTAAAAAGAAGCTTTAGATTACATAATGTCACATAAAAAACATAGAGGATTCCAATATACCCCACCCCTCCCCTTTCTACCATTTCCCCATTAACAACATCTTTCATTAGTGTGGTACATTTGTTACAATTGATGAACACACATTGAAACATTGCTACTAACCACAGACTATAGTTTACATTACAATTTATACGTTGCCTTACACAATTTTATAGGTTTTGAAAAAATGTATCATGGCCTGTCTCCGTCATTGCAATGTCAAGTTGTTTGACTACATGATTTTTGACTGTCTTGTCATCTAGTTCACTGATTCTTCTGCCTGTTCAATTCTGTTGTTGTATGCATCTAGTGTATTTTTAATCTCTACTATTGTGCCTCATCCCCATAATTTCTGATATATTTCTCTTCACTTTCCACTTCTTCTTTATGCTCACTCATTGTCTTCTTAATATCCTTTAGCTCTTTATCCATATTTTCCTTCATCTCCTTGAGTTGATATAGATTTGTTTGAACGTATTTAATTAGTTGTTCTAACTTCTGAGTCTCCTCTGAAGTTTTCATTTGTCCTCTTTACTGAGCCATTTCTTCCAGTTTATTGTATGGTTTGTAAATTTTTGCTGATGTCTAGGCACCTGATTATCTTGATGAGTTAGCTCTGAAGGTCTATTTCTCACTCTCGTGATTTAACACAATGGTTTTGTGTTAAATCTATTCTTTGACACTTGATCCAACTTATTGTAGATCTTTAGAATAAACCTGTGTTCAACTGTTCGGATTTCCTCAGTACTTCCTCATCTGGAGCTTGCCCTGGATATGTGGTGTAATTTATAAGATAAAAATTTTTGTGCAATTGTTTCAGCTCCAGAGAAAGTTTTCTTTAATCTGTTCCTTCTCTGGGAATCTTGACATCTTCTCTTTGTTTTTGTGCAGAATTTCCTCCCCAGTTCCTATGATTTGTTTAAATTCTCTCCTTCACTCAGTGCCCCATTTTCCTTTACTTTTCCATTCTGGGGCCCTCCTGTTTTACGGCACTTCAGTTTAAACCACCACTACGCCCTCCCTTTTTTTTTTTCCTCTCTCTCTGTGAGGTTTTTATTCCTCTAACCAGTAGAGTATCACACCACAGGGAGCCAGATGGGGTCAATCCAGAAAGGTGAAAGGTGGGTCACTCCAGAAAAGCCCATTTTGCCTTTAGGCAGTCCAGCCAACAAATACTGGATTGAGTGAGCATACCTATTGCCAGAAGCTCTTTCACAGTCTCTCCCACTCTCCCCTGTTGGTCCTTTTTTATGAAGCACTACTTAGATGCTTGAGTTCTACCTTTGGTCCCTGAAGAATTGGGTCCTTGTGCCTGGATATGCATGGGGATCTAACTCACTGCAGCGAGTGGCTTTATAGTCTGCCTCCACTTTGGGAAGGACTTCTGTGTGACACCCAAGCTTTACAGGACTGAGTGATGGGGAGGGTTACAAACCAGCAGGTCCTGGGTGGAAATTTCCTACCTGATATTTTTCTTACTCTTTGTTTTAGTCAGGGTTCTCTCAGGAAACAGAATCAACAGGAGATGTCTCTCAATAATATAAGATTTTATAAGAGTCTCTCACGTGACCGTGGGGATGCACAAGTCCAGGTTCCACAGGCAGGCTGCAAGCCAGGGACTGTGATGAAAGACCGATGAAGGGTCCTTGATGAGTTCCTGGGAGAAGTTGGCTTTCAAACAATGAGCTGAGAAATTCTCTCTGAATGTTGAAATCAGTTCCCTTTTATGGCAGTCAACTGATTGGATAAAAGCACCATCCATTCTTGATCCAATTTCCCTGATTGATGCAGATTTAATCAGCCATCCATGCAGTAAAGTCACTGGTGATCGAAGTCCATAAATGTTCTTGTATTACAATTAGCCCAGTGCTTGCTGGACCTAATACCTGGACACAATTACCTGGCTGAGTCGACACATTAGCCTAACCATCACACTCTTCAATCCAGGATTTGTGGAATCATTCTCCCTTCTCTATCATCCTCTAGAGTTTCTAAGCAAGTGTGATTTGTCCTTTCATTTGCTAATTCTATGGGGAGATCTTTTCAGGGTATGTCTTACATTGCCATGGTGATGACATCACAAGGCCTAATTTTTTCTTATACTTTCACTGTCTCTTATGGGAATCAAGAATACACTAGCTTCATAAATGACCTGAGCAACTTTGTCTCATTCTATTTTCTTGAATGACTTGCTTAAAAGGAGACTTAAACATTATATTTTAAAGTTTTTTTGAACTCACTTCCAAACCTTTTGGACCTGGCTTTTGTTTTGTTTCATTTTGTTTCTAAAGGGGAACTCTTGGCAACTATTTTTACTTTAAAACTTATTGTTACCGAGGACATTTTGGCATTTATATTTTTCTTGGAATTATTCAATTAATTCAATCAATATGGCAATCCTGATTTTTGAGGTTAAAAACTATGCTGAAATGCACAGGGATCTCAAATACGATTAGTGATAAATCCCTATAACTTAAAATAACTGAACAGCTTTAATTTAGTGTTCCCAATAGGCATGCTAGATTTGTCCTGCAATCTTGGTAGAAAGTTCACTTTCCTATTTTTTATGGAAGCTTTAAGGTACATTTGTCGTTAGCTTTTCTTGTACATTCTATTTCCCAATAATTCATTAGAATAATTGACAAGGATTTCTTCTACCGCAGTTCCAAATGAATGGTAAAAATTAGATGAGCAGAGATTATATCGGGAATGGCAAACAAGAAACTCAAAATATCACATTGTCAGTTGCAGATCAATTGTAAAATGAGATCCAGAGAAAGACAGTATAGCTGTATGCCTAGAATCAATATCAGGAAGCCAATATATTAGTTTGAAAACTGATTGGAACCCTTTGTAGACTTTGTAATTCAATATATAGCAGGTACATTTAAATGCTTGACTCATCACGCATTTTGACTTGACTCATCAAGGGACACATACAAACATGGTCAAGCAAGGGTGTGTTTTGTAGGTATGGTGGGTAGTTGGGAGAGATAGGACTTTCTGAGCAGTCCAAATATCCTGTTTACCATGTGGACAATTCTAACTGGGAGGATGAGTGTGACAATATATGAGACATAACAAACTGCAAGAAGGCTATTTTCTCTCCTTCTCCTTCATTTTTCAAGGAATTTATCCTATTCTCCCATTACCTCCATATGGTTTCTATAAAAGTTGCCATGTTCTCATATAATCATGTTACCTTAGCCAAAATTGATGGGTCCAAAAGCAGGTACCTCAGCCAAACTTTTCCCTAGAGTAATAATTCTTTATTCTAGGATTTTTGGACTCAGAATTTAAAAGAGTCAAGCCAGTGTCTCTTAGGTGCTGAAACTAGTTATGAGATCTGTAAGTCCAGAGCTAGTAAAGGTCATGTGGCAAAAACAAGTTTGTACTGGAAGCAAGGAAACTGCCAACATACATGGTAGGAAAAGTTTTATTCCTTGGAACAGTTCTCTTAGCCAAGGGAGAATGTATCAACTTTTGTTTCCAGACTATAGAAGCCACCCACTTTCCAATACTGGTCTCCCAAATTACCAGTGAAATGGCTTATTAATGGATTTTATCCCTTTCCTTTAAGCCAGCCGCGGTTCACCTGAATGTCTTTTTAGTTTAATAAAAATAAAAAATTCTATTTCTTGCTTTTTATCCACCAAATGCTTGTGAACAAATTCAGGAAGATGTAATATAAGAATAAAAGTAGAAGGTCCCAGGAAGTACTTTTATTTTTATTTTGTACTAATATTACTGTCATTGGAATTAGAGTTAGCAGGGAGCTAGTGCTGATACAGGGTTAAAACCATCATCTCCTACTGGGTAATCAATGGGAATTAGGTCAAGTTATTGTCCTGCATTTGGCTGGCTAAAAGTGCAGGACAGCATAGGTACAAATTGCAATTTATATAATAAGCAGGTAAAGAAAATCCTCACAGACTTTAGGAATGCCTGGCTTTTTCTAAATTAGTACTCAAAGGTGCTTAGAGACCTTGTGTTGACAATTAAAAAGATGGAATAGGAAGGATCCCAATGCCTGATTGTGGTTTCACATTAAATTCTATCAAAACTAGTAAGTAATTCAGTTAAAACAGTTTAATATTACAAACAATGGAGAGTTGGAATGACTTTCCATGGATGGCATTCTGGAAAAGAAATCCAAGTTATTGATAGGAGCAAAAAGCAGCTTCTTACTAGACAAGGGATATGGGGCTACATTCACCATTTCCTTCTAAAATCGCAGTGTATTTGAGGAAGATAACATTAAAATAGGACAAAAGTATTTCCTGGAATTAAAAAACATCTTTCTGAATTTTGGTTTTCACAATTTATATAGATTAAACTGTTCCAAATCAAATTATTTAATCTTTAACAACACTAACCTAAAACGCTGTCATAATTATGTAGTCAGGAAACTTTTTATGTTTCAATGGAAAATCAAAGTAATTGACTGAAATTCAAGGGAGAAGAAGATAATACTAAAAGGCATGAATTCTTAGCAGGCTCAATGTTTAAGTCAGTAATACTTCTCTCCATATAAAAAAATAGAAAACCTTGTTATACATTTGACTATTTAATACAAATAATATTTGTCCATTGAAAAGTATAAAATAGTTCCCAAAGTCACATGACATTTATTAGTGGCAGCAGTTGAACTTGGTTGTCTATGACATGACATTCTTGATCTTTGTACAATGTTACACCATCCTCGCCCTACTGTGATTCACCCCACCTGCAAAATAAATTAAAACAGGAAGTGTTTTATAAAATAATGAAAGAAAATCAGACCTCACTATAAAGGGAGTTTTCCCATTTTGTTACACCAGTTTATGGGGTTCTCTGGTGTTAGGAGAATAAAAGGTCAACAGTAAGGCCAATGAATGAAAATCGACTGTCTAATTAGACAAGCAGCATGAAATAGGGCCTTTGATTGTATAAGAACAAATAGGAAACATTGGACCATTTGGTCTCTGAATACACTTTCCGAAATATCATTCTCTAAGTTCTTAACCTGGAGTTTGCAATTCAAAAAGCATAATGATCTTGTAGACCTTTTCAAATTGCAGATCTCATTTTTAGTCCCTGAATCATAAAATCCTCTCTTTTTATTTCTGGGCCAATTTGCCATCTCCAAACTCCTGTAAGGCACTATATGATCTAAAAAGCTATATTCTTTCTGAAGTGAATTTTCTTTGAGGCTTTTGTTAATTTTCTTCCCTTAGCCTAAATCCCATTTATTAAAAATATTCCAACGGTGGAAACGTTTTCTGAAAGATTCTGAAAAGGATAATTTTCATATAGGTAAAATGGCTAACGAGGAAATAAAATAGAAGTATAGTTTGGTTGCCATTTTGATTAGGTTAGTAGTTTACTTGGTTGCAATCTATTTAAATACTTGCAAAGCTGTTATAAAGCTGAACAATATTCTGTGATCTATATAGTATTTTGCATCCAAAACTAACTTCAGTGTCAGCTATACCATGAATGTCAAAGCAAAAATAATTTTAAAAAATGTACTGTCTTTCCTTGATTAAAGCTTAGTACATGTCAGACAGTGTTCTAACTACTTTATGTATTATCTGATTTAATCAAGGAAAATTCATAAGAGAAGGTACCAGTATTTTCTCTATTTAAAAAATTGGAAAATAAGGTGAAAGGTAGATCATGTGCCAAATTCTCATTTTTAGAAATTCATACAATGACTATTTAGTCTCCAGAAATATTCATCACATGACAAGCACATTTCAGTAGGAGATAATGTGGTAAATTCAGTGAGCCGGTATAAGATCATAATAACTACAGTCTGTTGGGGTCATGTCTAGATGTCTATCTGCTTTGACCATTTGGATTGAAATAACTGTCAACCTCTGATACATTAGCCCACCAAAGCTATCTGGTTTGCCAGTTGAGGAAATGTACTAATTTTAATTAACCTACTATTTCAGCCACTTATGTTGTAATTTATTCAGGCTGTATATAAGATTTATTCTACAAGTTTGGTATATTAAAAAGCATTGCCTTGCATTATAAATTTAATTTAATACTACTTAATCTGCCTCCTGCATATTATAAGTTTCAGCTGACTGCCCACTATTTTTTAAAATTTCATCGAAAATAAAATCTTTCCTTTTGACTATATAAATCAGCCCACTCCTTGCGAACTCTGCCTGGTAATACTTTTGATTTATGGCCCAAGTTATCTAAACATATCTAGATCATTTTATAAATTCCATTTTAAAAATTTAATCATGCTTTTTGACAATAGTCTGAGATATTAAAAATTCTAGTGAATTTTAGTTTTTAGATTTAGAAAATGTTGTAGCAGTTCTCTTCCAAATGCTTTTATAAGGAGACATAAGATTCCTATGCCTGGCTTTTCTCTTTGACAAAGCACAGCTTTTAATAGAATGTAAAAATTTAGACTGGTGATTACTTCAATCAAAAATATATATATTATTGGTATGATAAAAAGTACGTTTTGGGAAATAATACATAACGTTATCAATCTATCTTATTTTCCAACAGCTGTATTGAGATTTGTGACAGTTCTGTGGACTGATGGTAAACGTTTTAACTCCTTCCTTTCACTCATATATACATACTACTCACACACATAGCTTTCCATATATTCAGAGATAGCCCCCTCCATGTATGCATGTGTGTCTGCAAACAATTAAAACTAAACCTTAAATGACCACCAATATACATTAAATGTATTCAGTCTTACCTCTTAAACAGCATAACCCACATCTAATCATATCTTTTGTTAGCAGATAATGTTCCAAGGCTTCATTTGTTCTTTCTTTACAGGGCCCTTGGTGCTAGCCTTACCCTGACCCTTGCCCTGAAGTCACCGTAGTCACAGATCCACTCTGCTGGCTCGTGGGATGAGAGAAGACAGGGAAGTCTGCACAACTGCAGGTAACTGTAGTTTTATAATTTTGGCTGCCGTGAGACTGTCTCTGGGATCTGCAAGTAATGCAATGCACTTGGTAACTTCTCTCAGGAGTAAAAGAAGGATCTAACTGAAACCTTGTACAAGCAGTTGCACAAGTGAAATGGAAAGTGTAGTGGTTTTTACCTCCCATCCCCACCTTTACTTAATCACAGATTATTAATGTTTCATAAAAATGTAAACTTTTATACTAATGTCACTACACCTGGTGAAGTTTAGGACAACAACGGCAATTGAATTGTTAATTGGTGATGTTTAATAGAATGTTTTTCTGGAATCAGAAGCTGTGGATTCTGAAAATGATTCCACAATTAGTAATAGTCATTTCATTAGTCATGGGAATTTCTGGACCTGCATGTATATATTTAATACAAAAGAAATAGTCCATTTCCTAATAAAGTAACAAATTGATTCATTTAAAGGTAATGGTGGGTCTTGGATAAAATAGTTAACTAACCCCTTATTTTCCTACAATTCCTGATTAGCCATCACTCTCTGGGCACTGTGAAAAATGCAGGAAAGAGTCTCGATTTTAGTTAAGGGATATAGTATCTGTTTCTTCTTCCTTGTCCTATTCTTCTTTCTCTCCTTATTCTCCTTCTCCTTCTCCTTCATAAAAATATAGGATAACCTAAATTCTGAGTTCACTTGCATTGTTTAAGAATCTTTGACCGTTAATAACTTTTGTCACAGATTTTAAATCTCTCTTACTCAGCAGGCTCTATCAGCAAATGAGTTGCATGCAATTACTGTAGGATTCATTTACTCAAGCATTTACTAAGCATCTTCAATGTGACAAGTACTGTGTGCTCTATAGTCAGAAGCAACTGTCTTGATGAGGCACACCTAGTCCTTCATGGCGTTTATCTTCACAATCATTGTTTTCGATGTCTGATATTTCTATGTTTTTTTCTTTGACATATGGATTATTTAAAAGTGTATTTCTAAATTCCCCAATATATGGAAGATTTCTAGTCATTTTTGTTATTGATTTCTAGCTTTGTTCCACTGTGTTCAGAAGATCCGTCCTTTATGAGTTTAATGGTTTGAAGATTGATGAAATTCACCCAAAATGTTGTCAAATTTGATAAATGTTCCATGTGCATTGGAAAAGAATGTTTATTATGCAGTTATATTTTGAAGTATTTGATATATTTCCATTAGGTCAAGTTTATTATGATTATTCTTCAACATTCTATTTTAATTTTTTGTGTTTGTCTAATTAGTTACTGAGGCACACATAAAAACCACTCTCCCCAGTAACTGTGAATTTCTCCTTTTGATTCTCCTTTTCTTTATTTAATATGAAAAATCTGTTAATAGCCCCATAAAAACTTGGACATATAATACCTAGTCAATTTAACCTTATATTATTATAAAGCATACATCTATATTGATATTAATGTCTTTTGAATAAAGTCTCCCCTTTCTTTCCTTTTTTATATTGATTAAATTTCATTATCACATTTTTCCCTTTCTTTGCTTGATAGTTATTCATACTCTTTACCATTATTTTATGATTACTTTAGAGATACATTATGATTGTGATTTATCAACATTTATATGAATCAGTAATTTATTTGTTTTGTGATCATGATGTGATTTTATAAAGTATTTAATATCTTAACATAATTAGTTTGTTACTAATATTTAGGTATTTAGCTATATTTTGGCTATTTTAAATAAATTGGTTAGGGGTTTCATATTGATAATTGACAGCTATCATTTTAGGGCAAAATGAGCTTTAGTAATGATATCTGTGTTTGAGAATAAATTGCAATAAATAAATTGTTATGAAAGCCAGGATTAGATTTACTTCTGGCTTGTCATTCAGCATGGCACTGTGAGCTCTGGTTAGTAATAGTCAAATATTCAAAACATAACTTTAATTTTCATTTTTCTGAGGGATGTTTAGTATCCTGCCCACATTTTCAAGGAAAAAATGAAGCAACTCCAATGAGATTTAAAATGAAATAAAATGACTCTAAATGTACTCTCTAAGATTATAATAGATTCCCCAGAATGCTCTGGGCTAGCAGAAGTGGCCCACTCTTCTTAATAAAAACTAATAGCATCCCTTTTTCTAGAAACCATGCAAACGCGTCACTTGAGGCAGATATTTCTTAAGATGATGTTTTTCCTCTTCCACAGATGCCCCAATTTCCCTCATTGCTTCTAAAGCAACAACTGAAATTATAACTCAGTCTGGCTTAAATGGGGTAGTTCTATCCTTAATGCATTAGTTATCTATTGCTGCATAACTAATTACCAGAAATTAAGTAGCTTAAAACCACACACATTTATTATTGCACAGCTTCTGTGGAATCAAGTGTGTGAGCACAGCTGAGCTGGCTCCTCTGGTTCAGGGTCCCACAGAGCTGCTATCAGGACATCAGGGAAAGCTTCAGTCTCATTTGAGGCTCGACTGGAGAAGAATTTCCTTCCAAACTCATGTAGTTGCTGCTGTCATTCAGTGCATTGTGTGTTTTATACGATAAAACAAAAACTAAAAGCACACCAAAACACGTGAAAAAAAAATGCTTACAGGCAGGTGAACAAAAGGCTGATGCCAGCTGCTGCAAGGCAGACTCATGGATGTACACCAGTTTCTAGATCTGAGCAGCTTCTCAGACCCACAGTCTACTGAGGAACAGGCTGCATCTTCTTGAAGAAGTTCACCTCTGAAACAAAGCCTACTAGCAAAACCCCAATCTTTCCCACGATGGACCTAGGGAAATTTACCAGAGTAATTATACAGTATGGAAAAGGACCTACCCCTACATTTTCATAATTGTTGGATAGAGAGTTAGGGCTGACACTTTACCTGGAAGCAAAAAAATGTCATCACACTCCACCAGTTAGAATGAGATCAAATGCAGGCCAGGTGATGCACGGGGTACTGACCTTTAGTCAGCTTGTTGTCGGTCTAATGATTGCACAGATTCCCCCCCCCCCACCCTATTGTGGTTATTCCTTCAATTCTGAATGCATACTTGGAATTGATCTGTGGAGAGGTCCAATAATGACAGGAAAGGTAAAGTTAAAGCCCCTGAAACTAACCTCTTCCAGGCAAATTAGCAAATTAAAATCAGTACTGAATCTTGGTTGGAAGAGTAGAATGGCAGAGACTGCAAGGAGGCAGTGGTAGTGGTTTGCATTTCAATTCTGTTTAATTCGTCATTCTGCACCCACACCATACTCGCCCACCCCAAATAAAAAAGAAAAACAGAAGTTGGAATATGGCAAATAGCAGCAGAGGACAATAAACTTAACCAGGGATTATTTCCAATTGCAGCTACTGTGCCAGTTGTGGAACTTTACTAGAATATCTCAGTAGAGCCTTGGGCATTTGATAGGCAGTTATTGATCAGTCAAATGTGCTCTTTTCGATGCTAGTTAGATAAAGAGGATCAGAAGCAGTCTGCCTTCACTTGGAATGGATGGCAATATACACTCATAGTGCTGCCCCAAGGCACTATTAGCTCTCCTAATCTTAGCTAAATATTGCCAAAAGGAAACTAGCTCACTTTAGCATTGTATAGAATATATAGCCAGTATATTAATATTATCATGTTAATTGGACCTAGTGCATAGGAAGTGTCACATACTCTGGATGCCAAAGGCTCCAGAAAGTAGGAGAAACCCTACAAAGATTTAGGGACCGTCCAAATGAGGGATATTTTTAGGTATCCAGTAAACTGAGGCATACAAGGACACTTCCCCCAAATTAAAGGACAAGTTATTGTACCTTGGACATCCTATTATTATCAAAGTATTGTTCCACTTGTAGGCTCATTCGGATTTTGGGATCAGGACACACTATACTTGGTGACACTGTTCTCAGCCATTTATCGGGTGACTCAGAAGTCTGTCAGCCTTAAGCCTTCCCAGAGAAAGAACATTTTACAGCAATTTCAGGCTTCCATAGAAGGAGTCCTGCTTCCTTGTCTATATGGCCAGGCAGATTCCATGATGCTCAAGGTTTCTGTCCTAGAAAAGGGTATCATATGGATCTCTTGCATAAAAGAGAGTTTGCACCAGGGAACTACTCACCACTAGAAAACAGCCCCTGGTATTAACTGGGCCCTAATAGGGACTGATGGGACATCAGGTTAGTGTAAATAGTGCTCTCTCTCATGGGCTGGCTATTATCAAACTCACCACGTAATACAGTTGTATAGGCACAACAGAAATCTGAAGTATGATAGAAATGACATATTCAGGATGGGTCTGAGAAGATCTAGAGACACAAGTAAGTTACACAGAGAAGTGGCCAGATTCCATGTTACCTAATTTTGTCATTCCAATGCCTCTCCCTCATCCCACACTTCTGATCCAGTGTGTAATTCCCTACGTCCTGCTGATGGAAGAGGAGAACACCGACTCCCGATTCAGATAGGTTAGTCTTGATTACATCATTATGTTGACGTTAGCTAAATTAGACTGTCACAAGGGTGGCCCAGAAAGATAGTATTGAGGGGAAATCTTCTCCAGGGGCAGAGCTTTGGGCAGTGTTTCAGGCCATCAATTTGTTGTAAAAAGAGAAGGTCCATGAGGTGAAGAGATTCTTAAACTGCTGACCAGGGGCAAATGGCCTGGCCTGTTGGTGAAGGGCCTGGAAAAAGGAAGATGAGAAGAGCACAGGACTGAGGAGGAGCGTGCAGATTGTCCACAAGAAAGTGCCCCGAGTGTGGGGATAGTTGCCTCTCATTTCACTTCCCGAGACCGTCCACCACAGAGAAAGCCCTGAGCAGCTAGGTGGATATGATGACTCACCCAGTGGTGGTCAGCTGCTCTCAGACCTCAGTGTTTGTACAATGGGCCAAGGACAGAATAGCCAGGGTAGAAGCAATGGAATGTATGCGTTGCTCTTGAACCCTGGGCTCCTTCTCATCAAGACTGAGGGAGCTACTACCGCACCAAATGCCTGACCTATCATCAGCTTAAGCCAAAGCCGAGCCCTTGAGATCGTACTGGTTAAACATTTATTGCAGCTCAGCTCTTAATCTACCCTTCTTTGCCCTATAATATGATACTGGTACTTGATCCTATGAATATTTCTCCTTTGCCGGCTTTGTCAAAAGGGGGTGCTGGAAGGAGCCTGAAAGACCCTGCAAGAGGAAGGGGCTTCTATCCCTGAGTCTGTGCAAATTTTCTATTCCTAAATTGTGGCTACCAGGAAAATAGTACATGAGAAGCCTGGTGGCACTCAGTGAGTTTCTTAGCCACCCCACATGTGGTTCCTACAGAACAGTTCCAGGCCACCCATTCTGGCAAATTTCTTCCCCATTAATCATCTGCATATTTGCATGGTAGCCACATCCTCTTCAAAGAGCTCTGAATCTCATTTGGGTGTGGGAGGTCTTTTCTAAGTTCTGAGGCCCTTCTTGTAGTAGATCCTTTCTGCATTTGTTATTTCTGTACACTTTAAAGTTCTCTTTTACCCCCTTTTAGTAGTTAACCATGTTTACTAGTTAATAGTGCTCTATAATAAAAATTTCCCTGTTCAAATTACTGGTATGATTTCTGTGTCTTCACTAGATCTTGATTAAGACATGTGCCATTCCTCAAAGAAACTAAGCAACTACTTCTGGCTGGTTGATTTCATTAGCTCCCTTCTATCCAGGAGGAGCAATGAGTCGTCCTTATTGGCATTCTTATATATTTCAGGCTTAGCTTTGGGTTTCCTCTTTGCAGGGCCTTGGTATTATCAGTATCTGAGGGCTCACAGGTGCTTGATTTGTTGTCATGGGATCCCATATAATATCACCTTGGATCAAGATAGCTATGATCATCCTATTCCCCGGCCCTACACTTAGAAGCTGTCAGGCTAATAGAATGTTAGAATGGCTTCATAAAGGCACAGCTAAGATACCAACTTGTGAATCATGCCGTTTGGGGCTAGGCACAATCCTTTAAGATGTGGAATATAGTTGGAACCACATGTCCATTATAGGGTGCTTTGCCCTGATAGATTAAGTAGAGCTAAAGAAACATAGGTAGATACACTGGTCCTTCTCACCATATTTCCAGTGCCCTACTTAGGGAATTTGTGCTTCCTGTTTCTATAACTTTAAGCTTTGCCAGACCCAGGTTCTGTTTCCCAGGGGGAAATCTAGAGGCAACATAGTAAGTGTTCTAAAAAACCCAAATCTAAGACTTTATCGTTTGGAGTTTGGCCTGCCAGAAAACCAGCAAGCAAAGCAAAAGTAAGTACTATAGTTTCAGGGAAAATGGAACCCGATTATCATAAGGAGATAGGATTGCTGCTACATGATGGAGGTGGGGAGAATTTTGTCTCCCCACATAATTCAAGATATTCCCCAGGGCATCTCCTGATACTTCCATTCTTAGTGATATCCATTAATGGATAATTATAGCAAATATAGCCTTACAAATGCGTGTTATCCAAGACATAGACCCCTGAGGAACAGAAGCTGGTATTTGCCTATGGGGCAAGCATCCCAGAGTAGTGAAAAGATTGGCTGAGAGCAAAGGGAATCCAGAATGGTGGTAGAGAAGGGAAGCTGGTGAATATCAATTATAGCTTCAGAGCCAAGTGCTGCAGGGCTGACTGTAGTTTGCACCACTGATCCTTCTAGTGTGTGTATATGTGTGTGCATGTGTGTATGAATGAACCTGTGACTAGTGACCACACAAAGAAACTGTAACAATATTGATTGAGCTTACTAGGGAATAAGAGGATCTGGCCAGGGCAGATGATCTTAAAGCCCCACTCCCTCCCTGCGTAGCTCTTCAGACCTTACCATTTTAGTGCAATCTAACTGATTTCCAACAGCCATAATCTGCATCTTTTTGCCCAAGGGCTTACGCTGTTGAATGGAGCCTTTTTCTACCTTTCTATACAGCAGGCAAGAAGTGATATGAAAGCATCAGCCGTCAACCACTGGTTCTCCAGAGTTACTGTAAAATACTCCAGATTCCTTGGCACTAAAGGGAGATATCGTTTAGCCCCTTTCTTTACAATGTGCCCCAGATTTCTAGTGGTCTGAAGTGGTAGGACAGTTGGTTCCTTTCTTCTCCTGGTCTTATTTCCCTTCCCCTCAATCAGAGTTTCTTGGGATTACCTACCAAATAAACTAATAGAAATCAAATCCTTGTTTCCTAGAGGTCTGCCTCTGGGAAAACCTAAATTAGGACTTTAGTATCAAAGCATACGGGGTCTAAATTTTATTTAAAAACATCACTTTGTAATATCTTTTCCTATCTTCTCTTTCTTTTCATTTTACCTTTCCTTCATTTTGCAAAGCAAATTTATGCATTAGTGTGTTATTCATTTTTACTATTTGATAATGATAAATTCTTTATAAATTATTAGCTAGATATTTTTAACTTGTTATTTAACCTCTCATATCCTCAGATTCCTCCTTTTTAATCTGGTGATAATAATACCCCTTTTACAGAATATTTATCGGTAATAAAATAGATAAACGACAACATAATATATGTGGTTCTGTAGCTGTCGTATACTGCATTTACTTAATGATAGGTAATTGTAACCCATACTGTCTTGCTTGCGTAAATAGAATCCAACAAAAAGATTTTTATACTTTTACCGGAATACAGGTAACAATATGCGGTTTATATAATAATTTATAAAATGTAGGCAAAGAGTAGTTGGTGTTAGAATATGTTCACTAAAAGACCTATGTTCATGTATTTGAAATTGCTTAAATGGCCATCAAATTAGAGTATATAAATAAATTTTAGAAGAGTTACCCAATGGAATACTATGCAGCAATAAAAAGTAACAATATACCGCTATTTGTGACAATATGGATGACTCTTTATGAAATAATGTTGAGTAAAAAAAAAAAAATCAGACACAGAAAGCACATGCTGTCTTTGTTGTTCCATTAACATAAAATACAAAAGAAGGTTAAATAATCCAAGTGGTTAACAGTCAGGTTACTAATCACTTTTGGGGGCAGGCAGAGATAGGATGGGAGTATGCTGAGGGCTTTTGGTATATTGACAATGTCCTGTTTTTGATCCAGTGTTCAGAGGCATTCAAGTTGTGAAAATGAAATGAGCTTTAAACTTCTCACATGCACTTTTATATGTCTATGTGCATTTGTGTGTTCGAGTGTATTAATAAAAAGTTAAGAAAACCTCAAGTTAAAATCAGAAATACTATTGTAGAAGTTATCGGCCATAACCAGGTTTTACAAACAGGAGAGTTTATTATTTAAATATATCAAAATGTTTCCTTTGACGGTCATCATGATTTCCACTGAAATACTTTATTACTGCCAAGTAATTGATTTCTATTATATCATCATTTCTTCGGTAGTTCTGTGGTATTGAAACTCTAATGTCCATACAATATGTATCAGAATACTTTTTTTCAGCTCAGTTAAAATTCATGACAGGCTTGACAGATTCTGATTCAAAACATTAAATGTATTCTTCAAATTAATTTCTGTAGTATTACTTTGAAGTGCTTTAAAATTGGCTTTCAACTTTTTAATTTCATTACATAAATCATAGCTGACAGTCAATATATCTTGGCTACTTACCTTCTCATTATAATCTTTTTTCTCATTCTTTCTCCTTTTGATTTCGTTCTTGTAATTCAGGGAAATCATTCTTGTGTTTATACCTTAACATTGGATTATAAACTTTATTTTTTTTTTAATATTCTGTCTTCTTAGAAATCTGAGTAGCTACAAAATAATAGGTGAGGGGTAGCGATAGGGGATAGTGAAAGATAAATTTTTCTAAGTTGTCTTTCACCATTACTGTTAAAACGGTCATGTTGATGTTAATAAACTTGGTAGCCTAAAGCAAATTTGTTTAAGTTTTAAAACTCATTTTGATAAATCTATCTGCTCATTTAACATTTATTGAGGAACTACTTTATTGCATCATGTAATTGGACCCTGCTTTCAAAGAGTGTGGAGTGAGTTGCTATATACTGTATCATGGGAAACAGGCTCAGGCACAACTGAGACTTTTAGCAAATGACTGCTTTATTTACTTCCAAAAGAGCAGAGGAAGAGATCCCATTGTTTCTGGTCTCTTGCCATTTGGATCGCAAATCAGTGCTTTGGAAAGTTGGGTATTTGTACAACCCCAGGGGAGGGGACCCTGCCATTGAGCAAAATCATTTCTCAATCAACCTTTGCACAGAGTTCCCACCCCTGGGGCTGCTTTATCTGGGTTTGGGTTCAAGATACAGTCAGGCCATTCCATTTGACCTAACATCTCCCCCTGTTTCAAAATGAAAACATTGAAACATTTGTACACAAGGAAAAGGAGGGGCATAGGTGAGGGCTGGGAGATGGTCCTTAGCACAGCTCATTGCCTAGTGGGACTACCAGATGGCCAACTATTATACTATGCCTTAATTGTCTCACTTAACAGAGTCTGGAGAATTTCTAGAAGGGAAGTCCTGGCCCTTTCTGGGACAGTGAGTGGTAGTTACTTTATCAGACTTCATTAGATATTTTATCCCAAATAGCGATTAAGGGTCATTTCTCCTCTAACTCGTTCATTCATTCATTCATTCACTCGGTATTCATTCATTAATTTTAATTCACTATGGTTTATTCTCTTTCTAGTTCAGCTCCAGGAGCACTTTTCTTCTACTTACAGAAGGCGACAGATATCTTTATAATGCTTTCTTTACTTCGTCAAACTGCCAACAAAGGATCAAAAATTTATTTCCTCCATTAGTTCAACAAAATGTTTATAATTTCTTTAATGTTCTAAGTGATGTACCAGATACTGGGTAAACAAAGATCAAGGGGAAACAATCAATTAAACACTCTCCAAATGATGTGATAGGAGCTAAAACTAATGTATGTACAGAGGCTAGGGGCAGAGTAGAGAGAATGATAGTGCTAGAGAATGGGATATGGGAATTTTCACTGACTCAATAAATCTGTTAGAACAGGGATTCCTCCACAGATGGTGAGGACGTCCCTGGGAACAGCCAATGCTACTTGGACCTTGGTACCCAAAAGGATGGTCTGTGCTTTGCATCAGAGGCTGCCTACAATCCTTTACATTCCTTTAAGTCAATTTGTCATCCTTGGAACCTGGCAGCCATGTTATTGAGAAGCATATACCACATGGAGAGGCCACCGAAACGTTCTGGCCAACAGCCTCAACTAAGGGCTGAGCCATCAGCTAGTATCAACCAACAGATATTTGAAACTGCAAGCCTTCAGAGAATCCCAGAACCCAGACTTCCACCTGCCCCAGGTGACACCTAGTGAAACAAGGATGAGCTGTCTCTACCAAACCATGCCCAAAATGCAGATTAGTGAGCAAAATTAATGTTTATATTGTTCTGAGGCACTAAACTTTGGGGATTTTTTTTTTTGGCCATGGTAGCTATAACAATCAATATGACAATGTAAGACAAAGTAACTCTGAAATGAAACTCTGAAATGTCTCTTCAAAGAGCTTGTAGATTAGTAAAGCAATATAAGATAAGCACATGAATATCTACAGTATAAGTAGAATATTTAAAAACATATGTAATTATAAAGGCACAATGGTCATGAAGATTGTTAGATTGGGAGAGGAAATACATCAATTCAGGATTTAGGAAATGCTTCGTGGAGAAGGTGTCATTTGGGATATGCTTTGCATCATTTATAGTTCTAGGAAAAGTAGGTGGTGGTGTGCTAATATAAAATTTGTACTTTGATGAATCTTTAATTTCTGTATGGCTGCAGTGTAAGCCTGACAAATGTAATGTTAATTTTTCCCCTATTCTCAGTACAACATCTGCCCATATACGTAGACTAAAGTAAGTGTGGCATATGTGTCCCTAGATATGGGTTCTATGGTAAAATACATAAAGTATGCAAAGAGAGAAATTAGATGTATTTGCTTCACATCTTTCAAAAGAGCTTAGGAGGCTCTTGGGGCCTCTAAAATTACATGTGCAATTAGATTGTTATCATGTTAGAACAATTAGCTGCCCAGTTGGGTATTTATTGCAAACATCAAGATAACTTAAGTAAAAGTACAGGTATAACTAACTTGGGGATTTAGCCTTCATCCATGAAATATCCCCTATCAGAGTAAATTGTGACCTGACTAGTTAAGGAAGAGAAGTTAAAGCTGAGGAGAGGTAGAAGCATATGTTTTCTTTTTCTTTTTCTTTTTATCAATCTGCCAAGTAAGTGCTTCTCAATAGCTGGTGAATACCCAGTGTGAATGCCTCTGGGAGAAGTACCTCCTGACTGCCAAACCATAGTCATTAGATTAAATAGCCTTACACTTGCTAAAATGGTTTAATTCACATCTAGACCTTTCTAAGTATTGAAGTGGCCCCAAGATTAGTCAGTATATGACTATAAGAGTTTCAGAATTCAAGTATTTCTCAAAAGCACCACAAACCCAAAACCCGAAATCTATAGACAATGTATAATGCCTTTTTTCAGGCTGCATTAACAAGAAGTTTTGCAAGGATTAAATTAATCAGATAATTGTTCATTTGTCACCACTGAATGAAAGAAGAATTGAAATACCTGAAGAATAATTTTAATACTCTGAAATGTAAGTGTCACTAAGCTATGTGACTCAATAAGTGTTTTATGTAGTGTGTTTGGTCTTCTCCCCCATTCTAATATCAAAACACATGTTCTACCATTAACTTGGTTGACAACTTAGGAACTAAATTGACTCAACTACACTAAAAATATATTAGTTGCTTTCATAATTATGAAAGTTAAAGCCAATGAGTTGTCCCACAGAAGCCAAATCAGTACAGACTCTTCCTAAAGCCCCATATTGCTTAATAGCTGTATTGACATGTAGACAATTCTGCCTTGTGAATGCCTCAGGATGGTGGATTGATGCAAGAAGGACTGTGATATCTTGTCAAAGTTAAGAGCATATGAGTGAATATTTATGATATTTGTTATTACAATAAGAACAAGAATACTATATGACCCAGTGATTCCCAACTGAGGCAATTTTGCCCTGCACAGGACATATATGGATACACTTTATGTTGTCCCTACTGGGTGGCGTCTAATGCATACAGACCAGGTATCCTGCTAAATGTCCTACAGTGAAGGGACAACCCTCTACAACAAAAAATCACCTGGTCCAAAATGTCAGTAGTGCTAAGGATAAGAAACCCTGCTACATCCCTCTGGTAAAAAAAAAAAATGGTAACGGTAATTTGGATTATAAAAATCCAAGCGACAGTTCATGTATTCTCTCTTACTTTCAATTTTTATATGACATTGTTTTTATTCAAGAAAAGGCAGCTCATTAATGAATTTGAATAAAGCTGTTTCTTAAAACAAAGAATATTAATTGAAGCATGGTAGTTCAAAAAGGCACTTGAAATAAGCAGAAGTTTAAAAGATGAGTGCTATTTATGTCTGGAGCTTTCCTAGATGTTGATCTAGCATAAAGCTAACTGAAGGGATAGTGAAATTAACTTGATATGCATTTTTAAAGTGGTTTCAGCTGGGTATTGTGGGAGAACTTACCAAAATAAGGAGGGATGAAAGGTGATAATCTTAGGAGCAGTACCCATATATCACTATTCCCTAAAGGCAGAGATTCTTGCTTAGGTGAAAGCATGTGTTTGGCTTCTATCCCATAATTTCAGTCAGTGAATTAAGAGTCCGCTGGAAGAAGCAATCAAAATCTTTGCTAGAACTGCAAAAGAGAAGAAAGAGAGAGAGAGTTAAGGGAGCTTACAAATGTTGATATTTAAAATGGGCTCTGTTTAGAAAGGCCAGATTCTAATGCTAGGCAAGAAGTCTGCATCATGGCCATGGTTTTGTTTTGTATTCTGCACATGTGTTTCTCTCTTCTATAACATAAATGAACTAACCTTGGAAATAGATGAGTCTTTTGTATAAAAGAGTACAAAACCGATTGGAAGAGAAAGTGGCAAAGAGTTCTTAATTTTAAAAAAAAGGATTTAGTTACCTTTTTACAATAATACAAAATAGCTCTTTTATCAATTCTTGGATTCCAAGCATTTTGGGCTTAAAACTCGTTTTTTACTTTAAGGTGCACAATATAGCTTAATATTTTAAACTTAATTTTTATGGAGTTGATAAATCTTGCATAATTATTCCATTAACCTCTCTAAATATTTTAACTTTCTCCAACAACTCAGTAACAGAATGAAAACAGACCCCCAGGAACTCATTTATTTGCTATACCTCTCTCATTTACAAGCCAATTAATTTACATTTTCAGCATTTCAATTACATGGCTCCATTAATGCTCCCAAATAAGTGATAGTGAATAGCATTCTAAATTCAAACTCTTCTGAAACTCTAAAATTCTAAGTTTTCTGCCATTTTGTATTAGCAGAAAAGGACATATTAATTAGAAATATGACATAAACCCAAATGTATACTATTCAATGTATTCTTATAATCCAAAGGGAACAGTTTCTTATTTTCAAAAGTCATTCAATTAATATGCAATTTTTAGAATACTCAAAAATTACAATATTTAAATGTACATGTGCCAATCAGTGTCTGGAACACTGACTTGACCACAGTGGGTGCTCAGTGTACATATTCTACTTTGATTGAGGAGACTGATACCTGTTCTCCAAAGTGTACCCTTCTTCCACCCGGGCACATGGCTAGACCTGTGATTGTGCCCATGTAACAGACATCTAGATAACGGAATGTGACTGAAAGAGAGATGGGTACTTCCAGGCCTTGGCCCTGAAAACCTCTCCAAGGATGGGCCTACTTGTTTGTTTATTTCTCTTTGGTTTGCCTAGAAAGATGATGACCTCCAGATGACCTTGACCCATGAACTTCTGCTTGGAGGAGAGATGGCTGACTAAGAGGATATGCATTGGTCTACTGTGTGAGTGAGAAATAAACTTTCACTGTGCAAGTAATGAAACTTGAGGGTTTATCTGTTAAAAACAACTAGTGCTGCCCTAGCATTCTTAGAGGTAAAAACACCAAGTAAATTTTCTTTGATATACAGAATTGTGGAAATAAGCACACATACACTCACATATGTATGTATAAATGCACATATATATGTTTATATACATATATGTCTTGATTAGTCATTTCAACAAATCATCTTCTTTATGACAATTATTTATTCCTCATGTGAGAAAATTAGCAAATCTAAATTCAACAATATTAGAAGCCTCTTTCACCACGTTACTCCTTTATACCACGAATTCTCAAATAGTCTTCTTTATGTAAATATTGAATTGACAGAGGAAGTAGAGCTTCCTGGTTAATCGTTCCACTGTTCTGTTACCTCTGCTCTGATTTTCCTTCATTTCTAATGACTGAATTCTAGCAATTGCACTTGGTTTCACTTTTTATTATAGCTTTACCTTTGAGATCCTTGAATTTTCTGCCATTCAAATTCAGAAACAATGAAATTTTAACCTCAAAATTACTTTATTAAATATTTCGCTTCTTCTAAATATTTCATAATCTGCCACTATATTCCTTTTTAAATGTTCTCATTCAATTAGATCAATAGTTAATATTTCAGAGACTACTAGCCTGATGTTCAATTTTATAGAGAGCCTTTCTTTTACATTTCAAGCAGTTGAACTGAACAAAATTATTGTGTCTTTCTGTTATTGTCTTGTAACTGTTAACCCAAGTAGCATGTATAAAAATATAGGTAAGAATTTCAAAATTATATACACCTGGTGACATTTCTTTTCTCAAAGTGAACATGCCTGCGTGTTCTTTCCATTATGATGGCTTTTACAAGGTACGCCACATCATTGGCCTTTTACTTCACTGAGAGGCTTGCCATGTTCACAAAAGGATGACAGTTCTACTCTAACTGGTGAGATTTCAGAGGAGAGGGTGACAGTGTGGCTATGCTAGACTTCACAATGGGTCGTCTTTGCAGTGTTAACATGAAAAGTTAGAGAGTGAAAGGAAGACTGAATAGAGTTCCAGATAAAAGGGAACTAAAGACCTGAGGACCTGTCATATAACCCTTATTTTTCTGAGTAAAAGTAATGGAATTACAATGAACAGTGGCTTTGAAGTCAGAAAAACCTAGATTCATATATTTTAACCTCTCTCAGCTTTAGTTTCTTCACCTTAAAAAATAGGACAAAAATATCTGCATAATAGGGTCATTATGGAGATTCAGTGAATATATGTGTAAACAGTCCAATTATGCATGTGTCATGCAGAAATACCAATATTTTCTGAATACTATTATGCACCTAGGCCAGTTATAGGCACATAGATAAAATTTCCTACTCATG
>PVKH010005182.1:0-22417 GCA_004027955.1 Chaetophractus vellerosus
AACGATTTCTTCTGTATATTCCCCCAGTGTCTCATTTTTCCATTTTATCTTCAAAGAAGCTTTAGGTTACAGAAAAGTCACATAGAAAATATAGGGGATTCCCATATACCCTGAACCCTCCCTCTTTTCCACTCTTCCCTATTAATAACATTTTACATGCAAATGGTACACTTGTTACAATTGATGTACAAATATTGAAGCATTGTTACTAACCATGGTCAATGGTTTACATTTTGGACCGTATACTTTTTAGGCTTTGACAAAATTTTAAATGGCCTGTATGTGTTACTGCAAGATCATGCAGAACAATTCTGATGCCCTAAAAATGCCCTATATTCTGTGTATTCTATTCTTCCCTCCCCCTCCCCTTGGAACACATGGAAACCACTAAGTTTCAATTTTTGCAGATTAAGATTCATAGTTACTTGCGATGATATTGAGGGTTTGACATAATGATCTGTTTTCTTTTCCCCGGTACTGCCTATATTCTCAAGGGATTCTTGTCCCTCTAATTGAGAACATAAAGGGTTACTGGTGTAGGGCACTGGGTGTGGCAGTTTCATTTCTCATGAGACCTTAGCACAAAATCTAATACTCATTTGAACCATTCTACCTTATTATTTCACCATATAATCAACAACAAAGGATTTTGGTCATTTTCAACCCTTTGGAAAGCCTAGCTTGAAAGAATGAGAGGACCTTTAAGAACCATGATAGATAAGGACCACAAGAAGCTTTCCCTTCTTAATTGATCCAGACTTGTGGACAGAGAGAAAACTGTTGTTTATAGTGACATAATTGCTCTCCAGCCCTGGCCTCCACTGTTAAGTGTTGTTAGCTCTCTCTTGACATCTTTGCTGACCTGTGTATGGAACAAGTGTTGCATCCAATTCAGAGGCCATCAAAACATTGTAAGGATGCTCTGAAAAAGAAAAAAAAATATTATAACAGGACTTAGCATTTATTTCACACTTATGTTCTCAAATTTATGCTCAACTAATGTTTCACACTTATGTTCAACTTTAGCTTGCATCAGAATCATCAAGAAGGCTTGTTAATGTACACCACTGAGTTCCTAATTCAGTAGGTTTGGGATGGGGCCCGAGAATTTGCCCACCAAGTTCTCAGAGAATGCTGCTGCTGCTGCTCAGAGGACCACAAGTTTGAGAATCAGTGATCTGAATATTGTTCATGCTGGCTGCATATTAGAGTCACCTGGGGAGGTTTTGAAACACTACCAGGGCCCAAACACAACCTCTGACCAATTGAATATGCTTCTCTAGGGTGGAGAGTTGGGGCACTGGTGTTTGCAGTGCTCTAGATGATTTTATTTAGCAGCCAAATTTTGTGATCCATGGCTAAATCTATCAGCTAATGATAATGGGCATTCCCTGCATGGAAGGTGAACACCTGGACATGGGGAAATCTAAAAAAGCCTAATACCTATCCATTGTGCTCAAAGAGCATGTATTCTAAGGAAACTAGTTATACAAGAAAGTAGCCAAAAATATCAAAAGCAGAATGACTTACTGAACCAATCATTTAAAAGTGATAACTAAGTCCTTCCTATGTATCATCTCCTCTTGTCTTAACAACAACACTATTAGGTAGATATTATTATCCCAGTTTTAAAGATGAGGAAATTGATGTTCAGAAAGGTTACATTTCCTCACAAGGATCATTGATCCAATATTTGAACATGTTGACGTCAAGTCTCATGTTCTTAAATCACTCTGCAATATTGACTTCCACCAGAGGCCTTCACTGGGATGTTTGTGGAAACCACTGCTTCATATACTTTTTTCTGTCCACCCTAGCCTTCTGCAGCTCTTCAAGCCCATGGATGGCTTACCATGGGCACAGACTGGGAAGGCAAAAGTCAGTGGGATAGAGCCATGGGTCTCAACCTTGGCTCTATGTTAGAATTAACTAAGGAACTTCTTAAAATCCTGAGGTCCAGACCACATAGCTCAGAATAGAGGTGAGTGGGCGCAATGGTGAGCTGGTAAATCTTTAACAGCTAGTTCTCTGGGGATGTCAAAAGTCCTGAATTGTAGCATTTGCTAGTTTCCATGACATAAATAGTCACACTGTGGCTGATTGCAAGCTACCAACATGATGTCAACTGGTTCATAAAATTCTGAAAATTTATACTTGTTAAGCCAATAAGGGCTGGCTCCAGTACGCCACTGGCTGGAAACCAGACTTCAGACTTTTTCAAAGCTCTATCAGGTAATTAGAGTGTGAAAGCTGAGTCTGAGAACACCTGGACTCTAGGGAAACAGAGTTACCTGGGTTAGGCATCTTGGAATAAAAGGCAAATAGCACAAACAATTGTTTTAGTTTCCTTGGCAGCTCAAATATCACGCAATGGTCAGCTTAGACAAGGGAATGTATTTGCTCATAGTTTTCATGCTAAGAGGAAGTCCAAATCAAAGTGTCATCAAGGCAATGTTTTCTTCTTGAAGACTGGGACTGCCTGCCAGTGTTCCTTGGTCCTGGACTCTCCTGTGACATGGCAATGCACATGTGCACCTTCCCTGGCCTCTCCCTTCTCTTCCACATTCCCTTGATATTCAGCTTCCGGTTGCTCTCTCTGGTCTTCTCTCTTCTGTGTGAATTTCATTCTGCTTATAAAGGACTTCAGTAATGGGATTAAGACCCACCCTGATTGCGTTGGCCAACAACTTAACCAAAGTAACTTCATCAAAAAGACCTACTTTGGGAGCAGATGTGGCTCAAGTAGTTGGGCGCCTGCTTCCCACATGGGAGGTCCCAGTTTTGGTCCCCGGTGCCTTCTAAAAACAAAATAAACAAACAAAAACAACAACAACAAGCAACTCAGTTGAGCGAGCGATGTAGCTCCTGTGGTTGAGTGCCGACTTCCCACATACAAAGTCCGTCCTGGGCTCGTTCCCCAGCCCTGGTACCACCAAAGAGAAAAAAAACAACAACAAAACAAAACAAAACAAAACAAAAAAACACCTACTTACAATGAGTTCATACCCACAGGAATGTATTACATTTAAGAACATGTTTGTCTGGGGTACATATAACACCAAACCACCACAGCAATGTAAAACCTGGGAAGGGGAGAGAAGAAAAGGAAGGGAAAAAGAATGGGAAAAAAGAGAGAAATGGAGAAAACTAGGACCTGGGTATCAATAAAGAAGAAATGAACCAATGGCTGGGGTAGCAGGATCTGGCCTCTCTAGGATAACTCTTCTGTTTATTCTTCATTTGCATTTTAGAATGCCAATGCCACAGATGCTTTTACTGACTGCTTTTCAATGAATCAAAAGATTCATTTTGATTGAAAATAATTTCCTTCCATATATAATAATTAAGCAGCTAAACTCTTACCAATATTGAGAATTGCTGATTTTGTTCTCTCGCGCTCTTTATTGCTTCCAGGTTATAGCTTGTCCTCATATAACTAATAAAAAACCAACAAGATTCCCAGCCAAATTGAGAACTTGAGTTCACCATCACCCTCCCCTCATCATCTCATCATGAATATGCACTGTGTAGGAGTACAGGAGCTGAGTCACAGAAAGCAAAGGGGAGAGTTTGTGAAGTAAAACAGCTGGACAAATTATCCTCTCTAAAGCTCATTTCCTCTTCTGTAAAATTGAGAAAATTTTTAATTCTGTAAAATGGAAAATACATAGTACAGTGCTAGACACTCAGTATATTGTAGTTACAGGAATACAAAAAAAAAACATTTTGCCGTGGATAACAACTACCCTTTTACGAAGAGTTAAAATCCTCATCATATACTCTTCCATTGCTCTTCATCTGTCTTCTTAATTCGAATGCTTTTTTCCAGATTCTCAGGTTGCCTGTTTTCTGACAGAGAGAGAATGAGGAGGGAGCACAGTTGGCCTGAACTCTGAGCAGGTGTGACCAAGAGAGCACATCAAGGGCTGCCTGAGTCCTGCTCACCCTTCCCCAAGCACCATTTTGTCAACATCTCCATGCTGGTGTCTGACCAATATAAAAATACAGATTCCAACAGCAGCAGTCACACTTCCTCATGATCCTTTTAGTGTTTCATAAAGTCAGACTCTAGTCTAAGCCCTAAATCCATTATTTTCCTTTTTCTCGTTCTGCCTTCTCACTTTCAACCCTGTGGGAGCTGTTCCAAGACCCACACTTGCCCACTGCTACCATTACAAACTACATCCTGATTCCCTTTATACTTCATGGTTATAATAAGCCACTAGTCACACACAACTACTTTCTAACTTACTCTTACATTTATTCTGAATGTCTCTTAAGATCAATAATCACCTCCTTTAATATTGGTTGTCTTGCTCAGGCAAGACTTCAAGGATCATTTCAATTTAAAAGGCCATCAGGATGAACTAAGATAGTGTTGTCTTGATTTCTTTCATCATGCTTGTGATCATTTTCAACAGGAAGAATTCAGTTATGGGGACATCCCATTGCAGTGGACTGGGCAGAGCCAGAAGTAGAAGTTGATGAAGACACAATGTCGTCAGTGAAAATCCTATATGTAAGAAATCTTATGCTGTCTACCTCTGAGGAGATGATTGAGAAGGAATTCAACAATATTAAACCAGGTAGGACATACCAAAACATACTTTTTTTTTCATATAATCAAAAATATTTTATTATATCAAACCATAACAAAACAGTAACACCAGTGAGAACTATTAGCCCAGTGGAATATAGTTGTGACTTTAGGTACATAAGTAAGGAAGTGACAATTGATTCTAGGAAACTCAGTTGATTGAGGAAGAAATGTAAGGAACCAAGGGAAGGTGGAGGGGCATAATTAGTTGCTACTCATCTTGTCAATACTTTTTAGTATCAATTATAGGCCATAAATTAACTCCCTATCTCTTTTTTCTCCATATGGTAACTATCATACTGAGACAGTAAAGCATTTTAAGAAACAAAATCTGAATGAGTGTTTCCCAAAGTCTGTTCTACAGAACATTAATTCCACAAACCATTGTAGATGTTCTCATAAATGGAATACTCAAATAAGTTTATAAACATCAGATTCAATAAAATTAAACAGATTTCTTTACTGTGGGATTTATCAGAGTTCTTAACCTTTTGATGTGCTTTGGAAGTCTCCAGAAGAGGCCATATAGGATGCCTCATTTCCCAAACTTTTGGACCATGGATCCCTTTTTTAGTAAACCATCTTGTGGAATTAATGTCTTGGAGCACATTCTGGGTAGTGCTGGCTGAGGCTCCTCACAGTGCTAACATTATCCCTCCATAACTGAGAATGTCTCAGTCTCCAAGAAATAGCTCTTTAGGTTGTTGATAAGTGTGAGTCACAGCGCCATTATACTAAAACTGCCCAAGAATGCTGTATCACATACTCTTGTTGCCTGTTTCCAACTCTATTCCAGGTAAACAAAATGACAAGCTGATGATTGGCTCTGAAGGCAATTCGTAAGATTCACCAAGAATTTGCCTTTTTCCAGTCTTCCCTGGCATTTTAATATAATGGCGTGGTTCCATACCAATAGCTGGGAATCCACGTCTAATACAGAAATCACAAATGATTGACTGACTCACTATGTGCCAGGCCCTGGGGTGGGTACTTTCACAGCATCTGTGTTTATTCATCACAACCATATAGTGTAGATTAATTTTTACTGCCATTATTTTCTAGATGAGGAAACCAAGACCCAGACCGGTTAAGTAGTTTGCCTTAGGTTGAACAGACAGCAAGTACTAGATCTATGACTGGTTAAGAACTCCTTCTTGGGGCCGGCTGTAGCCCAATTGGTAGGGTGCCAGTTTACCACATAGGAGGCCCCGGGTTTGGTTCCTGGGGCTTCCTCGAGCAGGCAGACCGCCTTAAGGAGGCAAGCCACTGCAGGCAAGGCAAGCTGCCACGGACAGGGCAAGCCCCGGAGAGTAGGGCAAGCTGCCACATGGTGAGCTGACTCAGCGGGTCACCGCAGTGGGGGGAGACAGGCAGACACAGAAGAACGCAAAAATGAACATAGCAAGAGCAAGCAGAAAGGGGGGGATATGCAATAAATAAAAAGTAAATCTTTAAAAAAAAAAAAAGAACTTCTTCTTAACCAATTCTATGATCCCAGGCCCCCTCCTTATTCCATTCTCTCATTTATTCATTCAGCTGTCATTTCTGCAGAGCCTTCCATAGGTTCAAGGCATTTAAGATGCTCCAGAAGAATAATGGCAATGACAACCCCTCAGGGGGTTAGAGGAGACTCATGATTTGTAGTGATTTTTAAGTTGTACTCTGAAAGTTGATATAGTTGTAGACATAGGAATCTGATACATATGTATTTTTTTTTAAAGATTTATTTATTTTATTACATATCTCCCCTCCCCCCTCTGCTGCGGCGACACGCCGAGACTGGTCACTGCGCAGGCGCGGCTTTCCCCGCTTGTGGGTGGTTTCTGCTTCCATTCACGGCCGGCTCTCAGTTCGCGGGTGGCTGGCTGCGCTCCATTCGTGGGCGACCTGCCCTGCCCGTGGCAGCTTTTTGCCCTGCCCACGGCGGCTCTGGCCCGTACATGGCGGCTTGCCATTCTCAAGGCGGTCTGCCCGCTAGGAGAGGTCCCCAGGAACCGAACCCGGGGCCTCCCATGTGGTATGCCGGCACCCTATCCACTGGGCTATCCAGCCAGCCCCCATATGTGTTTAAATAATGCCCCACCATCCCCTACCATGCTGCGTTGACTTTCTATCTTCCCAGAGTGAATAATATTCTTATTTGTATCTAATTAAGACAGGATTAATTAAAACAGTAGTGAGAAACTACTGAAAGGCTATCAGCTTTCCCAGTCTGCATATTGCAGAGAGAGGTGTTCCTGGGCCCCGTTAATTATAGTGAAAATAACAAAAGATGGATACTCAACATGCTAAACTGATAGTGTTTAAACAAGTTTTCACTCTAGGTAAAAGCTCTATTTTTTTTTTTTAAGATTTATTTTATTTATTTCTTCCCACCCCCTCATTGTTTGCATTTGCTGTGTCTGTTTGTTGTGTGCTGGTCTTCTTTTTAGGAGGCAATGGGAACCGAACCCGAGACCTCCCATATGGGAAGAAGTTCCTAATCACTTGAGCCACCTCCGCTCCCTGCTTTGTGTCTCTCATTGTTGTTTTCCTCCTTGTGTCTTGTAGCATCATCTTGTTGCGTCAGCTTGCTGAGCCTGTTCTTCATGTCAGCTCACTGCCTTGCTTGTCTTCTTTAGGAGGCACCAGCAACTGAACATGGGACCTCCCACGTGGTAGGCAGGAGCTCAATTGCTTGAGCCATATCCGTTTACCAAAAGCTCTATTTTTAAAATTGAGTAAGTGTATTAGTCAGCCAAAGGGGTGCCTTTGCAAATATACCAATAATTCGTTGGTCTTTATAAAGGGTATTTACTTGGGGTAGAAGCTTACAGTTACCAGGCCACAAAGCATAAGTTTCTTCCCTTACCAAAGTCCATTACCACATGTTGGAGCAAGACAGCTGCCGACATTTGCCAGGGTTCAAGCTTCCTGAGTTCCTCTCTTCCTGGGGCTGCATTTCTCTCTGGGCTTAGCTCTTCCCTTCCTCCACAAGGTCAGCTGTAGACTGTCAGGCGAACGGTTCACGTCTCTTCTCCTGGGGCATCCTCTCCAACATCAGAACTGCTTCTCAAAAATCTGCTTCTCAAATCTGCTCCCTCTGTCTTTTGCCTTGCCTTTTATACTTGAGACCACACCCACTGAGGAGCGTGGCTCAATGCCCTACTGACATGGCCCAGTTAATACCCTAATCATAACCCAATCATGCCCAGATGAACAGATCAGTTTACAAGCATGATTCAGTATGGATTTTTGGAATTCATAATTACATCAAACTGTAATAGTAAGCAACAAGGTTTTTTTTTTAAGTTTTAATAACAAAATGTAAAGTATAAAGTTCAACCATCTTAGTATGACTTTTTATCTTACCATCAACAAGTGTAGCAGTTTCTCAACATAAAAACAAGATTTGAAAAATGCTACAACATGGATGAAACTTGAAACCTTGAGTGAAATAAGCAAGACACAAATGGAAAGCTATTGTATGATTCCATTTGGAGGAACTGTCTAAAATAAGAATAGAGGTTACCAGGAACTGGGGGAGGGGAAGTTGGGAGTTGTTATTTAATGGGTAGGTTTCTGTTTGGGGTGATGAAAAAGTTTTATAATGGATATTGGTGATGGTAGCATAACATTGTGACTATAATTAATACTACTTAATTATCTTTAAAATCTTTAAAATGGGAAATTTTGGTATTGTTTATTTCCTTTTTACTATGCAGATAATATAAATAATGATTGCAAAATATTTGTAAAATACCTAAGTCTATAAATTAAACATGAAATTCTCCTGCATTCTGCCCAACTCTTTCTCCTTACTCCTGAAGTAACCTCTAATAACATTTGGGTCTCTATATTTCCGATATTCTTTCTGTGTAGTGTGTATAAATATATAGAAAAATATTTATATGTAGATATGTAGGGGGTTAGGATTTTTAAAACATAATGCTGTAACATAAATCATTCTCAAGCTATGGAAGAAATTTTATTTAATGCCACCATTGTGCTAATTGTTTTTTCTCTTTTGTGATCCAAGACTCTCTTATGAACCTAATAATGTACTTTTAGTCAAGATTTTTATTTTTGGTATATGAAAGGAAATGAGATTAACAGGTACATTTTTTATTTTTGGCATGTTATATGCAACAGTTTTCCTTTCCACTTCTTCTAATTCCTCTTCTGCTCCATTCTTCTATTCTTCCCTCCCTTTCTCCTTCTCTCTCCCTCTCTTCTTTCCTTCCTTCCTTTTTTCTTTCTTTGTAAATAATTATCCAGTGTTTCAGTATCTTCCCTGTAAAAGCTGTGGTCCTAATCTCTAGTCTAAGGAGAATACTAAGATATGAGATACTGGCCTTGACCTTAAAGAATTTCTATTCTAGTAAAAGAGAGAAAATATATCATTCAATCAATAAACAGGTAAATATAGAGATAGAGAGACAGAGTATTTATGAGTATGTGTGTGTGTGAACATAAGGGGGAGCAATGTCCTGAGAAACTGTGATTATTACAGCACATTCGTTATTAAAAAAATAAGTGACCTTTTATTTAAAGTGAGGTAAAATGATGGATAGTTTTAGGCAGAGAAATTAATGGATATTAAGGAATAAAAAAAAGAAGCTTTTCTTTTCTATTTACCATATAATAGTAAGATTTCATTCTACATGGAAGAAGTATGTTACTGACGGTGACATTGTTTACATATGTCCAGTCCCTCAAGCCTTAGCTCCTCTTTATTCTGACAAGCACTGATAAGGGCACAAGCTCTGCTGCTTAAATGTATGTATCAGTAGAAATCAGATGTGTCTTTGGCCTCTTCTCCTCCTACATACCCAACCTTGTTAAGTGACCACTTGTTGGCTTTTGACATTTATGTAAAGAATAGATGATACGGACTGGGGGTTAAATCGAAATGGCTCCCTCTTAAGATTCTCTATGATGTGAAGGACAACAGTGAGTAAATTCTTGTGATGCAAGTTTGATGTCAATGAATAGCCTTTTCCCTATTCCATTATGTTTACCTTTCTCAATAGCAGCTTTATGGCCAGATCACCTTTTATTCTTCCTCAAAGAAGCACTGCAGTGGAATAATGCACTGTAAATGCTACTTATCCTCAAAGTGAAATATCTGCTAGTTCAGTGCTTTGCTGGGATAAAACTTCGTATCATAAAATCCACTCACATGGTAGCTGTGGACACACAGTTTATAGTTACTTGACTGAATCATTAAAAGCTATTGTTGGGGCCGGCTGTATAGCCCAGTGGATAGAGCACCGCTTTACCACATGGGAGGCCCTGGGTTTGGTCCTCGGGGCCTCTCCGGGCAGGCAGGACCGCCTTGAGAAGGCAAAGCCGCAGTGGGCGGGGCAGAGCCGCCATGGGCAGGGCAAAAGCTGCCATGGGCAGGGCAAAGCCGCCACGGGCAGAGCGGAGCTGCCTGCAAGCAGAGCAAGCCGCCCACAAGTGGGCAAGGCCGCCGTCCACCGGTGAAGCTGACTTGGCTTGTTGCCACAGCGGGGGGAGGGAGAAAAAAAAAAAAACCTAAAAGCTATTGTTAAATGCAATTCAATAGAACTGCTGTATGTATAAGTTCATTCATATTATCAGCAAAAATAATACCCAATAACTAAACACTGCAAAGTATAATTATATGCCAATATGATGCCTAGAGCAATAGTCAATATTATTTGCAATATACCCATTGATGCATTTTATTTTTCAAGACTGAAAGAAAGCCAATCGTTTTCCTGCAGGAGCTAAAGCATACATTCCTTGTGACTGTCTATGAAAATACTTCAACATTTCAAATTTGTTGTTTAATATATGGTTCTTTTAACAAATGACACCAAAGTAGAATAAAATGAAAACACTATTTTAAAAGAGATGTACAACATTTATTCTGTTATTTAGAATTACTAATACTTTATTCATACTAACTTGGAATTTTTAACTTGATGTCCATTGTAATAGGGTGAAATAATGATTACTCAGGAATATGTGGCCGATCTAGATACAGGGAAATTTCTTCACCATGGGAAAAAAAAGGTGGAGCATTTCAAAATTATAAAAACCATGTTTTGGGAGCTCAGATTTTCTTTTATTTTATTATTTTGTACCTTTTAAATTTAACAGCAGGCCTTAGATATTTCTATGTAAGTACATATAGGTCTATTTTATTCTCTTTAAGGATTCCTTGATGCTACTTGTTGCAAAGGCAACATAATCAATCACTCCCCCAAAGATGGAATTTAGGTTGTTTCATTTTTGCTATTAGAATAGTAGTGCAATTGGTATCCTCACATGTGAGTGTTTCTGCAAAAGACATTCGTCAGAGTGGAATGAGTGGATAGCTACACTGTTTCTAGCCTTTGGCTATCATGATCAGCATGGTAGGGAGCCATCTTGCTTCTCAGATGTTCTTTCAGAAACCTTTTTTTTTTTTTTTTTTTTTAACAAAAGTGTATTAGAAAAGAAGATTTGTGTTGTGGTTCCAAGCTGTGTGTACTCATAAATCTCACTTATCTTGCCAGAAAAAATAAAGTAAATCATTGCTAAGGTTCCTCCTAATTCTAAAATGCAGTTATGTAAGACAAAATGGATAAGGCATTTTGGGTTGGGGGGATGACATAAAGTTTGAAAACGTAATTCCCTAAATATATGTTTATAAGATGACCAACAATTGAGTTCAACTCTATTCAACAAATATTTTACTATGTGTATTAGTCAGGGTTCTCTAGGGAAACAGAATCAACAGGAAATATTTCTAAATAGTATGAGATTTTATAAAATTCTCTCATGTGACTGTGGGGATTCACAAGTCCAGATTCTGGAGGCAGGCTGCAAACCAGGGACTGATGAAAGTCCAATGAAGGACTTTTATGAATTCCTGGGAGATGTTGGCTGTACAAAGACAAGCTGGGAAATTCTCTCTGAATGCTGAAATCACTTTTCCTTTTAAGGCATTCAACTGATTGGATAAAACATCACTCATTGATGACGACAATCTCCCTGGTTGACTGTAGATGAAATCAGCCATTTATGCAGTAAACTCACCAATGACTAAAGTCCTAAATGTCCTTACATTACAATTAGCCCAGTACTTGCCTGACCAAACAACTGGGCACAATTACTTGGCTGAGTTGACACATTAGCCTAACCATCACACCATGTGTTAGGTGCTACCTTTTACATTATATAAGCTGCAAAGTAAGATGTCATCTCTGCCCTTCAAGATCTTATAATCAAAGAAGTAAAAAACACAAGTCCATAACTGATTGTAATAAGGAAGAATATAGGTGTCATAAAAAAGTACAAACAAAATCTTCTGTTGAATGTGTAGAATTTTAGAACCTGGACACATGAAACATTCTTGATGAGATCCTTACCTAAATATTGGATCTCCCCACCCACACACAAAAAAACAAATCAAATACTCTTGGAAGCTAAATGCTAAATATATCATTATCAGTGCTATTTCAAGTTTGCTAATGAGGCTACTTTCACTCTATTTACAGGTGCTGTGGAGAGAGTGAAGAAAATCCGAGACTATGCCTTTGTGCATTTCAGTAACCGAGAAGATGCAGTTGAGGCTATGAAAGCTTTAAATGGAAAGGTAATAAAGTAAATCTTTTGATAAGTACCTTACTAAGGACCAAGAAAAATTATGCAGAGATTCCATCAAAGTTTGGTGTGGAAACTTTATTCAAAGGAACAATCTTACACATCTAGCTCACTAAGGCTTGCTCTATCTCTGATATGGCCACCTTAATCCACTTAAGATGCACAAAAGAGAAGTGCTGAAAATACTGTGAAAAAGTAGTTTATATGTCCAACTATAACTCTAATTTTGACTGATTTTGGACAAGTTGCTCCCCCTCAGTTTCCTTAAAAAGAGAGAATTGGAGCATATTATTTGCAAGGTATTTCTCCCACTTCTAATTTTCTGTCATTACTACAAAGAGAATATCACCTTGGTAGTGTTGTGTTTTGGATGCTGTTGATGAGAAAAGATGTCAAGATAGCTGTTACCATTCTGCCCTTCAGACTTTGATCTCCCAACTCCAGAAGGCTTTGAATTTCTCAATTTGCCAAGACTGGAGTTGAGGAAAAAACAACTTTTGCACCTTGCTACTAATTTGTCTATAAAAACCAATATAGAGGATTGTGGGAAAATGGTGATGGACTGACAAGCAGAGCTGAATGCACTCATAAAAACAACTGAAAAACAGCCAAAAGCTGTCCAAGGGACTGGTGGGGGGTCAGCAGACCAGGACAGTGCTACACAACTCCCAGGAGTTTGAGGGACAGAGAGATGAAGAAGCTAAAATGACAAATGTGGGTTACCAAGCTCCTGTGGCAGGCGGGAAGGGCTCCCCTCTCCCACCCCCAAGATACTGAGGCGGGGTAAATCCCCTGGTGCACTGTAGCTGACTGAGAAGAGAACAGACATCTTCCTCCCTGTCAGCTGTTTCAAGGGAAAAGGGAGGGGAGGTCAGGGTGCTTTTCTTCAGAGCATTCAGCCAGCAGAGCCCACTTTGAATCTTACATCTGGAGATTCAACACGGGAACACAGGAAAGCCCAGAATAAAATACCTCAATGGAAAGGTGCACTGACTAGAGCCATCTGCTGGCAGGTCTGGAAATTGCGTGGAGAAAAACTGCACTCTTTGTGTCCAACCCCTGGGAGAAAACCTGTGCCCCACTAGTGAGTCCCTGGCCCGATTTTGAAAACTTAAGCTGGGCAATTTTAAAGACTGAGAATAAGTTGAACCAAATATCAAAGAAGAGCTATGAAGAAAAAAAAATAGGCAAGAGAGAGAAATTAGCCATCAGAGTAAATTCACCAACATATTCAGATGCCTAGAAATCAGCAAAAAACTACAAGCCATACCAGGAAACAGGAAGAAATGGCCCAGCCAAAAGAACTAACCAAATATTCTGAAGAGATACAGGATTTAAGACAATTAATCAGTGATAATCACACAACTGTCCTAAATCACTTCAAAGAATTTAAAGAAAATATGATTAAAGTAATAAAGGATATTAAGAAGGCACTGGGAGAGCATAAAGAACCATTTGGATGCCTGCAACAAAAAGTAACAGATCTTATGGGAATGAAAGATATGATGGAAGAGATTAAAAATACATTAGAAGCACATAAGAGCAGATTTGAATTGTTTGAAGACAGAATTAGTGATTTTGAAGACAACATCTGAACTGGAAAAGACAGGAGAACATAAAAGAGAACAGAATGGAAAAAATGGAACAGAGTCTCAGGGAACTGAATGACAATACGAAACACACAAATATTCTCATTATCGGTATCCCAGACGGAGAAGAGAATGGAAAAGTGGCAGAAAGAATATTTGAGGAAATAATGACTGAAAACTTCCCAACCCTTATGAAGTACATAAATATCAATAATCAAGAAGGACAATGTACCCCAAACAGAAAAAATCCAAATAGACCTACCCCAAGACCTACTATTCAGAATGTCAAATATCAGAGATAAAGAGAGGATTCTGAAAGCAGCAAGAGAAAAGCAAAGCATCACATACAAGGGAAACTTGATAAGATTAAGTGCCAACCTCTCATCAGAAACTAGGGAGGAGAGAAGAAAATGGTAATGATGTGTTTAAGGTACTGAAAGAGAAAACCTGCCAGCCAAGATTTCTGCATCTGGCAAAGCTGTCCTTAAAAAATGAGAGTGAGTTCAAAGTCTTCACAGACAAAAATTGATAGAATATGTTAGCAAAAGACCAGATTTACAAGAGATAATAAAGGGGGGTGCTGCAGCCTAAAAAGAAAAATCAAGGGCAAGAGATTTGGAGAAGAATTTAGAAATGAAGATTATTAGGAAGGGTAAACTAAAGGATAAGAAGACAGACAATAGAATGACATGACAGCAGGGAACCAAAAGACAAAATGGATGAAGTAAGTACTGCCTTTATAGTAATAACACTGAATGTTAATGGATTGAGCCCCCCAATTAAAAGACATAGACTGATAGAATGGATAAAAAAAATATGAGCCATCTATATGTTATCTACAAGAAACCCACCTCAGACATAAGGACACAACCAGGTTAAAAGTGAAAGGTTGGAAAAAGTTATTCCATGCAAATAGTGACCAAAATAGAGCTTAAGTTGGCCAGGTAAATGTCAAATAACAATATTATAGTATATGAACAATAACTACTCAGTGCAATCAATATCTGTGATCAATATCCTATGATTTTTTTCATACAAAATAAACACTTGCTTTTAATTGAGGAGGACTGGAAAAGAGAGATATTTTTGGATACTCCATTTTTTTAAGCTTTTCTTATTTATACTCTTTAATTAAAATAATCTATCTGGATCAATAACGATTTAGCATGACTACTGTTGAACAAGATTTTGAGTTTTCCCGCCTCATAAAATTATGAGTTGGCAAATTGTTATCTGCTGTAATTCATTCCAATAAGATGTGAAGAATTCCCAAATAGGATTTGATTATCTAGAAAGAATTATGGCCGAAATGGAATTTAAATAACTAAGCCAACAATTTATTTCATTCTTAGAGATTATTATGTCCAATAGTTAGAGCTGTAATATAAAATTAGAGTTATGTTAAAATTAATTTCTATTATATTTGAATTATTATTTACATTTATAAATGTTTGTTGCTATTCCATATATGTTTTATACCTGATTATATTAAATCTAACCTGGCCTTGCACTCTCTTTTAAAATTTGTCATTTCTTTCAATATATTTTTCTATTTTTTTACAATTTTGCAATAATGGACTTTTTAACAGCTAAAAGAAAAGCCATTGATCATACACTTGGGATAGATCATATGGTATGTGAATATATCTCAATAAAACTGCTTAATAAACAAATAAATAATTGTGCAAGAATTTCCAGAAATAGCAGCTATATACAACAGTGAAAACAGAGAGATTGAGAGATGAGGAATTTTCTTGTTTGTTTGTCTGATTTTTATTATTATTATTGAAATAATGAAAGCGCTTTAATAATGATTGAAGTGATGAACACACAACTATGTGATTATACCAAAAACTATTGATTGTACACTTTGGATAAATTGTATGCTTTATTAATATGTATCAATAAAATTGATTTATTTAAAATAACCCATATAATATTTACATATCAATATAATAAAAATTGACAGCCTTCTGTAAGTACTTATTATGCTAAGTAACATCTGAGATACAAAAAGAATCAAACCAAAAATGCAACCAAAGAGCTAAAATTTACCTGAGGAATAAGACAGGTACACAAACACCTTTGCAAAGTACCGAGAGCTAAATGTCATAAAAGAGATCAAAAGTCGCGAGAAGGTTCAAAGGAAAGAGAAGTGGTTCATAAATAATCAGAAAATACTTATAAAGATGAGAGGATAACATCTAGGTAAGGTCATGAAAACCAGGTAGCAATCCACTAGACAAAATATGGAAAAGGAAAGACAGTCTTAAACAGGGGCACAGAATTTGGAAAGAGACAGGATTGGAGAACAGCAAAAAGTAGATCAGTTTGGTTAGAACACAATGCACATAGGGCTGTTTTACTGACTGGGCTTTGCATCAATCGGTCAATGTCCCAATAGGAAACAGATGGCAAAGGGACTAATTATGAAGGGGGACAGGTGGTAGGAGGATCACAAGATATAGGGCAGGAACCTGGGGAGTTGTTACCAACACTCCTGGAGACAAAGGGACAAGGGTCTGGAGAAGTAACGAGAATCCTGGAAGAGGACAGAATTGTGTAGAGCTGGTGTTTTTGAGAGAAATAGCCAAGGAACACAGCCAGCCCAAGGGGACCCCCTCAGAAAGGGAGCCTGGAGAATAAATGCTCTGAACTCACTGTTCTCCTCGTCACTCTCCTGCTGGGGATCCCCATTGGCCAAATCCAATCCTATTCCACAGCCTGTACTGGGAGATCCTCTCTTTGCCCTACAGGCAACCCCCTCTACTGTTTTCCAGCATGCTTCTTCTCTGGAAGGCTCTGGGAGGCTGCTTTACATAGAATCCTTTTTAGGGTTCCTGGACCTTCTGGATTATGATTCCTAAATGGAAGAAATAAGGATTTGAATTAAAGTGGAACTGGAACACCTTCATACGGAACTATGGGGGATGAATCCAAAGGACTCAGTAACTGATTCAATATAAGGATGAGAGAGAAGGATGAGTCAAGGCTATTATAAATGTTCAATATGGGAAACTAGGATAATGCTATTAGGGAAGTCAGGAAGGGAAGCCTATTTGGAGAGAAATGTCATGAATTGAGATTTGGATGTGACTCTTCATTTATTATAAATATTTGTGTATGCCTATAATGTTCAAGACATTTCCTGAGTTGGAAGCTATACTATAATAAGAAATAGTTCTAAGTCTTGCAAAATGTAAACCAAAGAACTAAATACTGAATTTGAAACCCTGTTGGAGGGGCAAAGGAAAGCAGAACAAAATCAATTACAATAAGAAATCTGACTTTTCAGTAAAGAACTATTTCATTCAAACTATCTTTTGATATGGAAGTGCCAATAAGCAGAGACCAACTTGGCTCTCTCATCTAACTCAAGGCAGGATTAGAGATATAAAGAATCTTACCTTCAAAGGCATCCCCTTCCTTCAATACTCCAAAGCTATTTCTTTTAATTACATCAACACGAATATAAGATAGTTGGATATCACCTGCCTTCTGGCTAGCTCTCAATGTGTCCCATCTAGCATATTTAACACTGTTATCCTGCTACTAAAAAGTAGAATAGATATGTGAAACTGGGGACAAACTGCCCCAAGGCTGACCAAAATGGTCAGGATGAGAAGCAGCACAAGCTTTGTCTGGCAAATATCAATGATCAGGAACCACGAAGTTGTTTACGAAAGCAGAGGATAAGGGTACACACTCAGCTGCTGTGAAAGAGCATTTTTGCACAAACACTTTATATCATTTGTTTTCTTTATGTAAAATAGAGGCCCATCTCATTCTTATTTGAAAGAAGATGCAAATGGTTTCTTACACTTTTTAACACCTTGTCCCTTCAGATAAGAAACACACTGATCTGTCAATTTATTTGTTGAGAGCCAACTCTGTCTTCTTTTGCATGCAAGCAAACCATGGAAATGAGGTGCCTATGGAGTCCTATGCACGTCATCTCCAACATTTAGAGCTGTTGGGAATATCAAAAGTTTCTGTAGGAAAGGACCACTTCAATAATTCTTGAGGACTGCTTTTAAACGGTTCATGATGAGAAACCTCAGTGCAGCTCCTGCCAGCCATCCCTGTTTGTTAGTTCCCAATGGTTCAACAGAGATTCCTCTGATTCAAATTTGCTTCTCAAGGAAGTACCTGTGGGGAACAATGCTATAGCCTCCTAGATTCACCTTCATTGAATAGGGTCCCATTTAAGCCTTCTATCCCGGGGAAAACTTACTATAGTACAGCTACTCTAGGAACAAGATTTTCACTGGCTGTCATCTGGAAAGGCCTGACTGTGCTGTCCAAGCCAAGGTGTTAATAATTGTTAAGATCTCTTTACTAATTTCTTTTAACCTTTATCATACTCTGCTAGGTTAGCAGTGATCACATTCCACCCATAATGAACCTAAAGTTTCTTAGGACTATATAATTATAGAAATATAATATTTAAATATATATATATATAACATTTAAAATGTTACATAATTCTCTGTCTCTGTGACTATATTCAGATAATTTATAACTAACACATGAATGGACGGTGGCCAATGTGTCACTGCCGAACCTGTTGACAGTTTATGTATTTTACTAGCAAAAACAGTCAGGGAAAATTAACTGGCACACAAACACAAACCTATAAAAAGACAAGACAAGCTACATTTGAATTAAACAACCAGTAAACATGGCAGCAAATGGGCTAACACTTAGAAGGACACATGGTACTAGAGCTCAGCCATACTTGGTTGTTTTCATATCTTCTCACGTTGTTTTTTCCCTTTCTCTTTATAACAGGTGCTGGATGGTTCTGCCATTGAAGTGACCCTAGCCAAACCAGTGGACAAGGACAGTTATGTTAGATATACCCGAGGCACAGGTGGAAGGGGCTCCATGCTGCAAGGAGAATATACCTACTCTTTGGGCCATGTTTATGATCCCACTACAACCTACCTTGGAGCTCCTGTCTTCTATGCCCCCCAGGCCTATGCAGCGATTCCCAGCCTTCATTTCCCAGCCACCAAAGGACACCTTGGGAACAGGGCCATTATCCGAGCCCCTTCTGTTAGAGGTAACACCAGTCAGCTCTTGCCTTAGAGTAATCCCAAGATTTCAAATGACTTGAATTGCAATAGCCTTAGAAAATTGGATGGGTCCACTGGGAGAAAAGGACTGGAAAATTGTTTACTAAAAAATCAAACATTATTCCAACAGTTTCCTTCCGTAAAGAATTTTTTTCACATTACAACTGGTTATTGAGAAAACCTGGTCAGAACATAGTTCAAATGAGCCTAAAGTACAAACTTGATCTATACATGGGGCCATAAAATTTGCACATACTAATACGGTTTCACAATCATTAGCTTCTCCCTTATCACAGCACAGCCATCTTGGAGTCATATGTGACTCATTACAAAGCTTCCAAGTGAGAACAGCAAATTCCAATGAAAACCAATTACCTCAAAGAGCAAAAACATTTTAAGGCATGTGTGTGCTAGATGCTGACTCAGCAGCAGCATCTTCATGTATAAAGCACAGATTATCATAAACATATTCTAACAGCTATATGAGATGCTCTCATCTGTTCTCCCTCACGAAATATACATTATGTCTTCATAAACAGCAACACTCTTATGGAAACAAATGTATTTCTCTAGGATATGAGGAGCTAAAAAGTAAATGCCAAAGGGGGAGTGGGTGGTCAATCTGACTGCCAGACAATAAATATTTTCTATTTGAATCCTGTAAGAATTCTGTTTAAGCAGTTTTCAGAGCTCAGTTGTTCAAGCAATGTAGAAGATAAGGAAAGCACTTTTAATTTCTAAGAAACTAGTTTGTTTTTTGCCTTATGGGCTGCTTCAAGGTGGTTGTTTTGGGGTGTGACTAACACCACTAGTCTCCCAGTACTTTCCTTCAAATATGACACCAATCTGGGCAATTCAACACGGAAAGTGCATTTTTAAATCTATCCATCAGTTTAACTTAGAAGAGAGGGAGCACCTAAATATTACTGTGAAAACACTTGTCTTACTGTGTTTTGCTATTTTTTTAGGAGAACTGAATTGACCATCCCAGGGACTGTCATCTTTAACAGCCTTAAAAGTTCCATATCATAATTCAATTACTTCCACCAAAATTGTCATGCAGAAGAAATAATTAGAACTTCCTTCAGGATAACTGTCTATATGACAAATTATGTAATTAGAACACTGCATTTATAATCTACAATCACATCATTAAGAATCCATACATTAAATATAAGTTGTCAACCAGTTGCAATGTAGGAAAAAGACAAACTTCGCTCCAAGGAAACAAATATATCTGTCTTATAATATGAAAGGAATCAATGAATGATATTTATGGATGAGAGTAATCAATTTAATTTGTCTTATTTCTCTGTGACACCAATAAGAAATCAAATTAGCAATGTGGCAAAACAAAAATCAAAAGGAATCTATGCATGAAACTCAATGGAAATTTAAGCCTCACATTGACAGAACAGAGGAGAGAGTGATATTCTTAAAAGCACATTTTCAAAATGTTGGGTTTCCCATAGCTCACTGGGGGTGGGATTATTGGGGAAGTTGGATTCATTTTTTATTTTCTGATCAGTGACAGTCTATTCAAGGCTGATTTCAATACATTCGGTCATATTACATTGGGATATTTTAATAAATGTCTTCCCAATATTGACTTATTTATTATTCAGCAAAATATCAACAAAAGGCTAACTGAAAACCAAAATTACGAAATTTTTTCTCTGTACCAAAACTTTAAAGTTGCTCATGTATTTATCAATAGTTTTCATGGTACTGCTTTCTTCCACAGGTAGTTTTAAAAGAAAGACACCCATGGCAAACCCTACATTGTGTTGAGTGTCATGTTAGAATCCTAGAATTTTCTACCCATCTTCAAGGCAATAATCAATGTGACTGGGGCTAACTTTTCCATTACAGTAAGATTCAGGGTGATTTTCTGGTGGTTTGATTCGGTTTAATCATTCTTACATTCCTAGAAATTTACATGAATGTACCTGTAGGGGCTGCGGGAGTAAGAGGACTGGGCGGCCGTGGCTATTTGGCATACACAGGCCTGGGTCGTGGATACCAGGTCAAAGGAGACAAGAGAGAAGACAAACTCTATGACATTTTGCCTGGGATGGAGCTCACCCCAATGAATCCTGTCGCTTTAAAACCCCAAGGAATTAAACTTGCTCCCCAGGTGGGTAATGCTATTCCAGAGATAATTTCTTTAAGTTGGGCCAGGAGCCCATCATTCACCTTTCATCAAATGACTTGACCTGATCTGTACTTGGACTATTGTTGTTGTTTTTCTGTGAATAGATAAAGTAGCCAATGAACATTACATAATTTGAGGGAATTCTAGGCACTGACTATTGTATGTGAGGGAGATTGGTTGGCAAATAGGTTGTTTGGCAAATAAGGAGATTCCATGACAGAGAAACCTGAATAAGCATCTTTTTATAGAAACACTGTACTTTATTTTAAGAGAAAACCCCTCCACGGTGTCTGGGTAAATCCTTAACTAAGAGATGCCATCAGTCATACCAGATTTCGAGCATTGGCATAAAGGTTATATTCGAGCATTGGCATAAAGGTGAATTTTTATTGCTTTCATTTCATATTTCTACGTTTCCATGTTTCTACATTTTATTATTGGAAAATTAAGTTATTCCAGTATGGAAAGTGAATAAGAAGGTTAAAAATAAAACAAAACGGGATTTGTGTTAACCCTGAGACTATTCCCTGTGGTTATGCAGTATAGGCTGACCTCTCTGAAACACACTTTGGCTGAATGACCAATATCCAGTTGTTCAGAGTTACAGTTTGTGTATCCTGAAGAAAGCTTCCCTACCCTCACCCCAAAGGTATGAGCCTCATATTTATGGAAGTGCAATTATAAAATCATAAAATAATGTTTTTCCAAAAGCTGATCTTGGGTACTTTTGATAGAATTAATGTCTTTGTATACCCTCAAATTAGTTCATCTGTCTACTAAGGTTTCTCCTAACCTCATCCAGGTAATTAAAAATGAAAAAAAAAAAAAACCACACCTATGTGAGCAATAAACTTAATCATTTGTTTGTTCAATCAACATGTATTGGGCATCTCTTATTCACCAAATATTGTGTTAGGTGCTGGGAATATAAGAGAGAATATAATGCAATCATTGCTGTAAAATAAAGAAAATCATATAGCAATCCAGTGGGGGTCAATGACACATAAACAGATACCTATAATGAAATCTGTTAAGTGCAAGTATGGAGCTTTGCTCAGGGAACACAAAAGCTAGTCATCCAATCCCTCTTGGGTTAAAACCCAAAATAAAGAGCCTGATTAAAGTAGGATACCTAGAAAGCTTTTAAGAAAATAAAGTAATAATAATAAGTGCTGTGTTATAGTTCTGAGAACTACTATAGCATGAGTCAAGATCTCTGCTTTTTATATTAAATCGAGGTTAGAAATTGGTCACATATTAATGTGTGAGTAAGCATCTCTGTCACCAGTGGGAGTCTTTTAATGAGCTTGTCTCTGAATTTCTACAACTCTGGCTTAAAAATTGATGACCATGCCACCTCCAACCAATGGAGGGGCCTTAACAATTCCATAGTAGACTT
>PVKH010005183.1:0-22411 GCA_004027955.1 Chaetophractus vellerosus
ACCCAGAATAAATACATCTAGTAAGCCAGATGCCAAGACACCAACAAAAAAAATTACAATCCGTACCAAGAAACAGTAAGATATGGCCCAATTAAAGGAACAAGATAAGCCTCAAGATGACATAAAGGAGTTGAGGCAACTAATCGTAGATGTTCAAATAAATCTCCTTAATAAATTCAATGAGATGGTTAAAGAGGTTAAAGATATTAAGAAGACATTGGTGGGGGGCTGGCCATAGCCCAGTGGTTAGGGCACCGGTTCACCACATGGGAGGCCCTGGGTTCAGTTCCCAGGGACTTCTCCGGGCAGGCAGACCGCCTTGAGAATGGCAAGCCACCGTGGGTGGGGCAGAGCCACCGTGGGCAGGGCAAAAAGCTGCCACGGGCAGGGCAAAGCTGCCATAGGCAGGGCAAGCCACCTGGGAACAGAAGCAAAAAGCCACCTGCGAATGGAGCAGAGCCGCCTGCTCAGTGAGCTGACTCAGCATGTCGCCGCAATGGGGGGAGATAGAGCAGACACAGAAGAACACAAAAAAATGAACACAGCAAGAGCAAGCAGATGGGGGGGGGGATGTAACAAAAAAAAAAGAAGATATTGGGTGAGCGCAAGGAAGAATTTGAAAGCACAAATAGGAAAATAGTAGATCTTATGGGAATGAAAGTTGCAATAAATGAAATTAAAAATACACTGGCATCATATTACAGCAGATTTGAGGAGGCAGAAGAAAGGATAGATAAGCTTGAAGACATGGCCTCCAAAAGTGAACAGACAAAAGAACAGATGAAGAAAAAAATGGAAAAAATTGAACAAGTTCTCATGGAACTAAACAACAGCAAGGGATGTGCAAACATATGTGTCATGGGTGTCCCAGAAGGAGAAGAGAAGGGAAAAGGAGCAGAAAGAATATTTGAAGAATAATGGCAGAAAATTTCCCAACCCTATTGAAGGACACAGATAGCTCTGTCCAAAAGGTGCATTATACTCCCATCCAAATAAATTTGAATAGGCCAATTCTGAGACACATACTCATCAAAATGTCAACTGTCAAAGACAAAGAGAATTCTGAGAGCAGCAAGAGAAAATCAATACATAACATATAAGGGATACCCAATAAGGTTAAGTGCCAATTTCTCATCAGAAACCATGAAGCAAGAAGGCAGTGGTATGATATATTTAAGATATTGCAAGAGATAAACTGCCAGCCAAGAATCTTATATCTGTCAAGACTCTCTTTCAAAAATGAGGGTGAGTTTAGAATATTCACAGACAAACAGAAACTGAGTTTATAACAAAGAGACTGGCTCTGCAGCCTGAAAAGAAAATATAGGAGAGGGAGCCGTGGAAGAGAGTCTGAAAATGAAGCTTATTTCAGTAAAAGTGATTAAAAGTGTCAAAAGAGTGGTGTATTAGTCATCCAAAGGGGTGGTGATGCAAAATGCCAGAAATCTGTTGGCTTTTATAAAGGGTATTTATTTTGGGTAGAAGCTTACAGTTATCAGGCCAAAAAGTGTAAGTTTCTTCCCTCACCACAGTCTGTTGCCACATGTTGGAGCAAGATGTCTGCCAATGCCCAAGGGTTCAGGCTTCCTGGGCTCCTTTCTTCCCAGGGCTCATTTCTCTCTGGGCTTAGCTGCTCTGCTCTCTCCACAAGGCCAGCTGTAGATTATCAGGCAAATGGCTCAACTCTCTTCCCTGGGCCTTTGTTGTATCTGCTTCTCTGTGTGTTTGCTTCCCTGGACTCTCATATCAAAACTCCAACTAACTCCTATGCCTTGTCATTTTCTCTGTGAGTCCCCACCCACCAAGGGGGTGGGGACTCAATGTCCTATTGATGTGGTCCAATCAAAGCCCTAATCATAATTTATCAAGTAAAAGTGAAACTTCTGACAGACCAGTTTACAAACATAATCCAATATCTATTTTTGGAATTCACAAATAATACCAAACTGCTACAAGTGGTGAAAATAATATCTGACAGATAAAAAACAAAGGTCAAAATGAATCAAATAAGAACTGCCTTTAGAATAAGAACATTGAATGTTAATGGATTAAACTCCCCAATCAAAAGACAAAGACTGGTAGAATGGAGAAGAAAATATGAGCTATTATATGCTGTCTACAAGGGACTCACCTTAGACCCAAGGATACCAATAGATTGAAAGTGAAAGGCTGGAAAAACATATTCCATGTATGCAGCAACCAAAAAATTTTAAATTAAATTTTAAAAAGCCAGAGTAGCTATATTTATATCATATGAAGTAGACTTTAAAATCAAAACTGTTATTAGAGACAAGGAAGGATATTATATATTAATAACAGAGCAACTCACCAGGAAGAAATAACAATCAGAAATGTATATGCACCTAACCAGATGCCCCAAAATACGTGAGAAAAACTGGCAAAATTGAAGGGAAAGAGATGTCTTTACAATAATAGAGATTTCAATAAATCACTCTCATCATTGGATAGAATGTCTGGACAGAGGATCAATAAAGAAACAGAGACCATGAATAATATAATAATTGGACTAAATGTAATAAATATATACAGAAAATTGCACCCCAAAACAGCAGGATATACATTCTTTTCAAGTGCTCATGGATCTTTCTCCAAGATGGACCATATGTTGGTTCACAAAGAAGATCTCAATAAATTCAACAAGACTGAAAATATACAAAACAGTTTCTCTGGTCATAATGGAATAAAGTTGGAAATCAACAAGAGGCAGAAAAAGTTATAATTCACAAACATATAGAGATTTAAAAACACACTCTTAAGTAATCAGTGGGTCAAAGAAGAAATGTGAAGAGAAATCAGTAAATATCTTGAGTCATAGGAAAAGGAGAGCACAATGAATCAGAACCTATGGGATGCAGCAAAGGCAACGATGAGAGAGAAATTTATAGCCCTCAAAGCTTACATTATAAAAGAAAAAATAGCTAAAATCAAAGACCTAACTATACAGCTGGAGGAACTAGAAAAAGAACAGCAAAGTAATCCCAAAGCAAGTAGAAGGAATGAAACAAAAAAGATTAGAGGAGAAATAAATGAAAAGGAAAACAAACAAACAAACAAACAAACAAAACAGTAGAAAGAATTAACAAAACCAAAAGTTGGTTCTTTGAGATTAACAAAATCAACAAACCCTTAGCTAGACAGACAAATAAAAAAAGAGAGAAGATGCAAATAAGTTAAATGAAAAATTAAAATGAGGACATTACTACTGACCCCACAGAAATAAAAGAGATCATAGAGGATACTCTGAACAACTGTATGCCAAAAAACTAGATAATGTAGATGAAATAGGAAAAATTCCTAGGAATGTACAAACAGCCTACAATGACCCTAGAAGAAATAGAAGACCTCCATAAACCAATCACAAGTGAAGAGATTGAAATAGCCATCAAATAACTCCCCAAAATGAAGAGCCCATGACCAGATGGCTTCACTGGTCAGTTCTACCAAGCATTCAAATAAGATTTAATATCAATCTTATTACTCAAGCTCTTCCAAAAAACTGAGAAAGAAGGAATGCTGCCAAACTCATTCTATGAAGCCAATATCACCCTAATACCAAAGCCAGATAAAAATATTAGAAAAAAACAAAATTACAGATTCATTTCCCTAATAAATGTGGATGCAAAAATCATCAACAAAATACTTGTTAATCAAATCCAACAACACATTAAAAGAATTATTCATCATGATCAAGTGGGTTTTATACCAGGTATGCAAGTGTGTTTCAACACAAGAAAATCAATCAGCATAATACATCACATTAATAATAAATCAAAGAAGAAAAATCACATGATTCTATCAATTGATGCAGAAAAGGCATTTGACAAAATACAGCATCCTTTCTTGAAAAAAAATACTACAAAGATAGGAATCAAAGGAAACTTTCGCAACATGATAAAGGACATATATGTCAAACTAACAGCTAACATTGTACTCAATTGTGAAAGATTTAAAACTTTCTCATTGAGATCAGGAAAAAGACAAGGGTGCCCACTGTCCCCACTGTTGTTCAATATAGTGCTAGAGGCTCTAGCTAGAGCAATCAGACAAGAAAAAGAAGTAAAAGACATCCAAATTGGAAAGGAAGAAGTAAAATTTTTGCTAATTGCAGATGATATACTCCTATACCTAGAGAGAATCCTGAAAAATCTACAACAAAGCTACTAGAGCTAATAAACAATTTCAGTAGAGTGTCAGGATACAAGATCAGCATGCAAAAACCCATGGTGTTTCTATACACTAGTATTGCACAACCTGAGGAGGAAGTCAGGAAAAAAATTTCACTTACAATAGCCAGTAAAAGAATCAAATATTTAGGAATAAACTTAACCAAGGATGTAAAGCACTTGTATTCAGAAAATTACAATGCATTGCTAAAAGAAATTTTAAAATACCTAAATAGTTGGAAGAACGTTCCATGCTCATGGATTGGAAGACTAAATATCATTAAGATGTCAATTCTACCTAAATTGATATATAGATTCCATGCAGCCCCAAACAATTCCAGCAGCATTTTTTAAAGAAATGGAAAACACAATTATCAAATTTATTTGGATGGGTAAGGGGTCCCTTAAAAAGAAAAGCAAACTTGGAGGACTCTTACTTCCAGATGATTTTAGTTCATATTACCTAGCAACAGTGGTAAAAACAGCATGATACTGGCATAAAGATAGACATATAGACCAAAGGAACAGACCCTTACATCTATGGTCAAGTAATTTTTGACAAGCCTGTCATACCCACGCAGCTGGGTAAGAACAGTCTATTCAATAAGTGATGCTGTGAGAACTGGATATGCATATCCAAAAGAAAGAAAGATGACCCCTACCTCATACCTTATACAAAAATTAACTCAAAGTGGATCAAAGACCTAAATATAAAGGCAAGAACCATAAAGTTTCTGAGGCAGGTTAAGGCAGGTGAGTACAGGGAAATGGAGGAGAAGACAAGCCACAACATGACTGACAGACAACATGTCTGACAGACAACATCGTTGCAAGACCTTATTGATACCTTGAGTTTAAACTTGAGGTCCCAGTTTCTATTTCCAGGACCTCCTCTTGGCCCTAGATATTCCAAACAGGCCTCACCTTTGGCCCCCACCATTGGTGTGGTAACCAATAACAGCTGGAGCCCATCCCCTTACCATTATCAAGGGGAAGGAATAATTAAGTTTAAAAGTAACTAGATAAGGCAGAGCTTTCACTCTCTGCCTAGAGGAGCCCACACCAAATCTTGGTATGTATTTCCATCTTTCTCTACCATTTCTCAGCAAGCTCTGTTCTTTCCCCCATTTCCCAATAAATTCTTTTTACTGTCCTAACTAAAGTGGCATGTTCTTAAATTCATTTGTGCAACATCGTTAAGAATTTAGGGAATCCAACATGTCCTTGTCTTCATTTGGTGAGCCAGCCAGGCGAAAGATAAGTGAATGGTACTCCCTGACCCCTGCTGGAGATTGGTGAGTTTTAAGGTCTGTCTGTGTCCTCTTTTGGTTCTGCCATTTTAAAGGGGGTTAATGGCTAGGGGGTTCCTGGATAAGCTCCTGAAGAACATAAACCCAGTCTGCCCAGACTTCTGGGAACCTCTCCAGAGGTGATAGGGGCTAGTCCTCATGTTGTGTAGACCCAAGGAAGTTTTGGGTGGAAGGTGAAACCACCCTTGAGACCTGACTGGGCACATCACCTAAGTCAAGCAGGAGTCTGCTGGGAGTTTACCAGGCCCTTTCTAAGTTCAGAATGGTATCACTCGTTGTATTGTTTTGTTAGATCACTAGTTAACTCCTTTTGATTAAAAGTGCCTTTGATCTTTCATCTACTGTTATCCTCATTCTGGGTCTGTGAGAGGCTTTAGAATGCCTTAGAAACTGAAAATTAATTTGTTAGGAATACATAAGCCCCACTCTCAGCAGTGCCCTTAGGCTTTGCTCCTTCTCCACCCTGGAGAGGTCCGGAGATTGTCTGGGGTGGAGGGATGGTACCTGAGGGTGTTTGCTTGCAAGTCACAGGACAGCTAGTCTCTAGTTCTTCTATGGGGTTTACCTGAGGAGCTTAGCCCCTGGGAGCAGCTATGGGGTGAGCTCACTCATAGCCAGTTCCTAAGATTGCTTCAAAGTAGGCACAAGCACTTAAAGGTCCCTAACCAACCCCTTTCCTAGCAGGAAAGCCTGGCTTGAGGGTTAAGTTCTGGGAACTGGACCTAGATGCCCCCAAGACCTCTAAGACACCCAGAGACAAAGCTCCCAATCCCCAGAATGTGGGACAGCAAGCAGGGCTCCCTGATTTCCAGGACGCTGGCTTGGCAAGCAATCCCCTGAATCAGATATAGTGGTGGGATGCCCCCAGACTGATGATTGTGTTATCCTCCCCTAAGATAATGGGCAACTCTTAAATTGGGACAGCCTCCATAGTCTAATCTTTTCCTGCCTCACCACGAGGCCACAGTATGGCTGAGAGTGGGCTCCAGAGGGGACCCTGAATTCCAGCTGAACCTGTGTAGGAGAGGAGAGGATAGATGGATCTGAGGGCCAGAGACCATGTGGTCTTGTCTCCTTTAAAGGAGGGATTCTTAACAAGAGGTCTGTGAAACAAACAAAAACAAAAAACTTTAATAACCCCTGCCTTAAAGAAATGAGGAAATGCATTCTAATTACCAAACCTCTCCCCTGTAGAATAAGGAACCTCCTCATGTGCCATCAATTACGATTAAAAGGTTCCTGACTTTCTTAGCTCACTGACTATTTCCTTGTAACACTCCAATCCTTCCAGAAAAAAAAAAAGGCTTGCAGGGTTTTACCCCTTATGGGAAGTAACCAAAGGAAAACAGGCCCTAGAGCAGCCCCAATTTGTGTCTCGTCAGGAGCAGGGCTTCCATAGACCCCTTAGATGCATACTTAGCCGCTGCCCACAGATTTTCCTGGAGGAACAAAGCTGGAGGGTCCTGCATGAAGTTTCTGCCATGGACAAACACTGGGAGTTTTGCGTCCAAGTGATTCTAAAATCAAGTCTTTCCCTAAGCTAAGCTAAGTGTGTAAAATTCTCACTTCTGTTCTAACCTGTGTTTGCTTTAACTTTGTTAGTCTGTTCATGCCTAGGAACTCATAAGTCAGATTAGGGGATTGCCTGTTAGAAATTGGATAATGGTAAAAGGTAACCTGAAAAAAAAATTAGTCTTTAAATGTTAATACCATCTTGCAATTAAATTTGATGTATAAAGAAATCACAAGTGGAATTAATTCAACTGTGGGGAAAGCAGAAAAACTTGGCAAAGTTGTTACTAATAAAATTGTTATAGTTGCTTAATTAACCGAAGTTCTTAAATAGTTTTTAAGTGAAAACTTACTAGAAACTGTAACTAAGAGTTAAGATCATTATATAGTTGCCTTTACATCATAAAACAGCAGAAGGATAATATCTGAAATCATTATAACTGGGTGGATGTAGCCTAGACTTCAGCTACTGTAATGGTCACCTTAAACTAAACTTACCTTTGATTATGGTTATTTTGTAACTAACTTCCCCTAACCCTTAGATGTCAGCTATTGTGATAGTAATTATAAACTGAGTTTGCTTTTGTTTATGGTCACTTCAGCTCTAGCCTTACCCATTGCCTTCGCTTAGGGTTATTTCATGCCCCCTATGGCTCAGGGGAAAGCAAACTTGAGACAACCCTGTCTCCTGTCCTTCCACTGGTATTAGTGACCCTGCTTTCTCTCGTGGCTCCGAGTGTGGATTAAATTGCTGCCTGGTGGAATTCTCAGCCCTCGGGGTTGAATGGCCACTCTTCCAGTCCAGCAGCCTCCAGAGTCCTGTTATCTCCGAGGACTGGGGAGGTGGACCTGCCACCTCTGAATATTAGGATTGCTTAAAGCAGCAATTCATGGGATAAATCAGTATCCCGGAGGCTTCAATGACCTCACTGAGTGTATACTGGAATTAGGCTTGCTCATCCAAGGTCTGCCAAAGTTAAAATGGGAAATAAACAAAGCTCTGAAGTAAAGGAAAATGTTGTAAACTGTATTTTAAAGCATTGGGGACTTTTTGGTTTTAAGCCAGTAATTAAAGAATGACATTCTTATGCAAAATTGCGTGGTCACAGTGCAAATTAGATTAATTAGAAATAACCTTCAAAGAAATCTTTTAAATGTTATTTTATAGTTAAACTTATTTTATAAAAGAACAAAAGTTTTTTTTTTTCTTTTTTTTTCTCTGCATTCCTCTGTGTCTGCTTGTCTCCCCCTGCTGGGGTGACCTACCATGTCAGCTCACCGGCGCGGCGGCCCGCCTGCTTGTGGGGGCTCCCCCTTGCTCGCGGGGGCTTGCCTTTGCCCATGGGGGCTTGCCTTTTTGCCCACCCATGAGGCCCGGGGACCGAACCTGGGGCCTCCCATGTGGTAAACCGGTGCCCTACCAACTGGAATATACAGCCGGCCCCAAGAACAAAAGTTTTAAGTAACTTTAATTAAATTGTGTTTCTGTGTCTAACTTTCTATTTGTGTCTGTCTATTTGCTCAGAGTATATCTTCATACATCAGGGTGGTAACATCAAATTAACAAATAAAAAATTCTTAGAAGAGCTCTGTTCAAATTGTTAAAAATTAAATACGCAGTTATATATGTGAATGAATATTCCTGGAGCCCAAATTAGGCTAAGCAGGATGGAAAGGTCATATACAAATCTGAATTTAGGAACTATTACAGAAGGGAAAAAGATTTTCCTGAGCTCTTTGACCTCCCTAGCCCCAAGGCCTTCTCTTTGCAAGAGCTCTGAGGGAGGGGCTAGGTGTAGCATATTGAAACTCTATCTTCTAGGCTGAGGAATTAAGAATCATAGTTTGTCCTGTAATTCCCCAATGTAAACCTTTTAACAGCATAAAATTAGGGTGGTTAATAATCCTATTACCAAATTTCAGTAAGTAAAGGAAAAGTCTTTGAAAGCTATGGAAAGATCTTTTCTAAATTATAATTAAAACAATTAAACAATTGTAATATATTCCAGAACCTAGGAGTCAGTTTGCTTTTAATATTATTCATAGTTTTAGAATTTTATTAAAGAAAAGAGGTTTTAGCCTCCTGTAAAGGAAGGAAAAAAGAACATTTCTTGCATAAACTATAATGGTTTCAATTTTATTTAGCTTAGGTGTTATCTCCCTAGGTTTATAGGATACTGATTAAGCAAATTAACATTATATGTATTAAATCTTTAAAATGATGATGTTGTAAGTCCATATTTAATGAAATTAAGCTAAAGAAGGAAATGTAGATCTGCCCTCTCTTAAAAGGATAAAGTAAATTTCATTGGTTGCTAATATTTTTAAATGTATATTTTAAGGTAAAGTAACAAGTCTATGTGGTTACAGTTAATTATAAAGAATTTATAAAAGCATCTTCTAAATGGAAGCACTTAAATGGCTAATTCCAAGAAGGCATTATTTATTAGAAACCTAAATTGATGTTAATAACAAAACGTAACTTTATAACAGGGAAACCTGTCAGAGGCCACCTCAATCTGCATGTTAAAGTGGTGGTATGGAAAGATAACCTTGATTCCATTGGGAATCCAGTTTTCATAAAATAATTGAGAAAGTAATTTTTCCTGTAGTCAAAGTAAAATACCTGTGTAATTAATGTCATCGTGGTAAAGGTGTAGAAGTAAAACGCAAAGTACTAAAATAGTTAAGTTCATTTGATATGTTATAAACTGCATTGGAAGTGTTAAGAAAGTGTACAAAAATCTAAAGAGATAGACTTAAGTATTGTCAAATTCTCTTATACATTCAAACCAGGCCTTTAGTACACTGCATTTTGCCGCTCCATTTGAGTTATTGGCCAGGTTGGTCACTGACCCCTAAAACAATAAAGGTATCTACTACATCTCTGGTTATGCCCCTGAAGTGGATGAAGAGTACAATGAAGTTTCAAACTCCTGCAGCAGCCAGCGATGGTTCAATATGGCCAGATGCACAATGGATATTGCCTCCAGGTTGACACTGTTTCATATTGCCGAAGGGTGCTATGCACCAGGTCCGTGAAATACTGGAACCTACCTTCCTAGATTCTCTCTAGGGTCAACAGTGATGCAGTATGCTGGCTGTGTGAAGGGCATACCAAGTGGAGCAACGATTACCAAAGTGATGTAAGTAGAACTTAAACACAATTGGCATTATGGCCTGCTCCCATGGAGAGATAATATGTATGGTATTGCAAACCTGGAGCTTAAATCTATTAATTGCAGCTCAATAAGAAACTTATGCATTGATTAGTGCATTGATTAGTATTAAGTACTGTACCTATATGCCTGATGATTATGATGATATCTTTTCTGTTCTAAATCATATGCAGAAGGATATTGAGTATGTTCAAAGTCCTGGTAAACTTCATTTTCTAAGTAATGAACGTGCTTAGCCCAGGTCTCCCTCCTAGCCCTTATTCCAGAACATGTCCCACTTATACCATGGAGAGGACTGGTAGAGCCACATGCCATCCTGCCAGGACTAAGCATTTTCCCATCGGAAGGGAAACAGCAAACAAGGTGGCTAGGGCCCACTTCAGCTTAGCTCCTTCAAGATGGTCTATAGGTAACCTTTCCTCACTCAGGACTTGGAGATCAGGTTCTGCTCAAAACCTGGCAGGAGTACAGGCCTCACTCTCAATTACAGCCAAAATAGAAGGGATCTTACTCTGTGGTTCTGATGACTCTCACAGCTGTTAAGTTAAAAGAATTGCCAGCTGGGTGCACTTATTCCAAGTGAAGCCAGCTTCCCAATGAAGTACCAGCTCACCAGAAGCACCTGATGGGATGTACAGTTCCAGTCATTGGATGTCTCTTCAAGAGACAAAGGTAAGTAGTTTCTATGTCAAAGCCAGCTGTTCCCTCTAACTCTAGCCCAAACACCTATTGCTAGGAGGAAGGCAAACCAGACACTCCTTAAGAAATCTTGTCTGTTTTCATTTCCTGTAGTTTCTCCCTATACAATATCTAAAAGGGAAATGCCTCTTCTCATCCCCCTCTTAGAGGTCTTAAACATAACCACCACCATGGAAAACTGGGATTGGCAATTTATACCAAACCCTGTTATCTATTACAATCTCTCCCCATAGCTAGCTGACAGCATAGAAGAAACTAGCCATGCCTTAGAAGCTCTTAGACAGCAAATGGACTTTCTGCTGCTGTGGTGCTGCAAAATCACAGGGCACTAAACATGCTAACAGCAGCATGGGGCGGGGGGAGGGGGACAGACATGCCTATTTCTCAAGGAAAATGCTGTATTTATATAAATCGCTCTGGAATAGTCCTAAACAGCTTTTGAAACCCGCAAGATGAAGCCCACCACCTTCAGGGGGATGCAGCTTCTGAAGGCACTCTCATGGTCCAATATGTTCACAGCTGGCCCCCTTTTTGGGCCCACTTACCACCATTTCTTTATTCTTTCATTGGAGCCATGTATCTTCAAAATTTTAACTGTTTATTTATTCCAGAATCAATGCCTTCCAAAACAAGATATTAGTCATGTGGGGATTTCAGCCAGTTCCAACCACAGTATCACACCTGTATTCCTCAACTTCAATAGAATAGCCAGAGAGGTTTATGCCCTGTCAGGCAGGGACTACTGCCCTAACAAGTAGGAAGTAAGTACAGAAAAATGACAATCACTCCTCAGCACCCTTTAAGAATAAGGGCATGAACTCTCTGAGAGGTGAGTTGAGGCAAGTTAGCACAGGGAAATGGAGGAGAAGATGAGCCACAACATGACTGAGAGACAATATGTCTGACAGACAACATGGCTGCAAGACCTTACTGAGACCTTGAGTTTAACCTTGAGGTCCCCGTTTCTCTTTCTGGGACCTCCCCTTGGCCCTGGATATTCCAAATAAGTCTCACCATTGGCCCCAACCATTGGTGGGGTAACCAATAATAGCTTATCTTTAGGAAGGGTAAGGAATAATTAACAGTTTAAAATGTAACCAGACAAGGCAATGCTAGCTCTTTCTGCCTAGAGGAGCCCACACCAAATCTTGGTGAGTATTTCTGTCTCTCTCTCCCATGTCTCAGCAAGCTCTGTTCTTTCCCCCATTTCCCAATAAATTCTTTTTACTAGCCTAAATAAACTGGTGTATTCTTAAATTCATTTGTGCATCATAGCCAAGAACCTGGAGGAATCCAACACTTCCCTGTCTTCACTCCTAGAAGAAAATATAGGAAAACATTTTCAAGACCTGGTGGTAGGTGGTGCATTCTTAAACCTTATACCAAAACATAAGCAATGAAGGAAAACATTGGTAAATGGGAACTCCTCAAACTTAAACACTTTTGTGATTCAAAGGACTTCATCAAGAACCTGAAAAGGCAGCCCATTCAATGGGAAACCACATACCCAAAGAGGATTTAATTTCCATTCTATATAAAGAGATCATACAACTCAATAATAAAAGAGCAAGTAATCCAATTAAAAATGGGCAAAAGATTTAAATAGACATTTTTCCAAAGTGGAAATACAAATGGCCAAAAAGCACAAGAAAACAGGTTCAATATCACTTGCTTTTAGGGAAATGCAAATCATAACTACAATGAGATTTCACTTCACACCCCATAGAATGGCTGTTATTTAAAAAAAAATAGTGCCGGAGAGGATGTGGAGAAATAGGAACACTCCTTCTGTGTTGGTGAGATTGTAAAATGGTTCAGCCTCTGTGGAAGACAGTTTGGAGGTTCCTCAGGAAGCTAAATATAGAAATGCCATATGATCCAGAAATCCCTCTACTAGGAATATATCCAGAAGAACTGAAACTGTGACACAAACAGACATCTGCACACCAATGTTCATAGCAGCATTATTCACAATTGCTAAAAGATGGAAACAACCCAAGTGTCTATCAACCAATGAATGGATAAACAAAATGTGGTTTATACATATGATGGAATACTATGATACAGTAAGAAGAAATGAAATTGGGACACATATGATAACATGGATGAAGCTTGAAGACACAATGCTAAGTGAGGTAAGCTAAACACAAAAAGACAAATATTGCATGGTCTCATTAATATGAACTAAATACAAATAATAAATGTATGGAGTTAAAACCTAGAGTATAGGTTATTAGGAGATAAGAGGAGAGCTGAGAAGGACTACTGATTCTTCATGTATGTAGAAGTTTTAATTAACTTTACTGTAAAAGTGTGTAAATGTATAAAGTTGATGGTAACACATTATAGTGAGTAGCAGCTGATTTATAAATGGGACTGTGGCTGGAAAGAGTTGTCTAGGGATGTAAAAGTCAATTGAAAGAAAGCTAGAGAATAACCTAGGGAATGAATAACACAGTGAACCCAGTGGTGGATTAGAATTGTAGTTGATGGTACAGATGCAAATGTGTCCTTCTGTGACTTAGAGCAGATGTACATCACTATTTTAGGGTGGTGGGACTGTGGAGAAGCATGGGAAAAATTAAATTGGTATGACCTATGGACTATGGTTAACAGCAATACTGCAATATTCATATATCTGTGCCAAAAATATACTGTGTTGATAATGGGGGAGTATGGAAAAATTGTGCCATGTGTGCTATGGACCATGGCTGGTGGTAATAGTCTGATGATATTATCTCATAATCTATAACAAGTGTTCCACCACAGTGTGGTGTGGTGTGTTGGTGAAGGGGTGTTGTGCATGATTGTTTTATGAGTTTACAACTTCTGTAATAAAAATATATTTAAAAATAAAAATAGGGTGGGTTGAGGGGAAATACACCAAATGTAATATATGGGCTATAGTTAATAGTAAGATTTTGACGATATTCTTTGATAATTTGTAACTAATGTCTCACAACAATGCAAAGTGTTGGTGGTGGGTTGATGTATGTGACCCCTGTATGATATTATGATGTTTGTTTTGTAAGTTCACAACTTTTACTATACACTTATTGTTTATGTATGTTCATGTATGAATTATATACGTCAATAAAATTAAAAATTACATAAAAAGAAACTAAACAGAAATACTGAAGTTGAAGGCAAAAATAAAATAAAAAATTCCCTAGAGGGTTTCAAGAGCATATTGGAGTTGGCAGAAGAACGATTCAGTGAACTTCAAGACAAGAAAATTGTAATGATTCAGGCAGAAAAGAAGAAAGTAAGAAATTAAACAAGTGAAAACAGACTAAGAAACCTGTGGAACACCATCAAATGTACCAATATGCACATTGTGAGGGTCCTATCAGGAGAAGAAAGATAAAAAGGACATAAGGAATATTTGAAGAAATAATGACAATTTCCCAAATTTAATGAGAGACATTAATATACATATTCAAGAATACAAAAAAATCCCATTCTGAAAGCCATAAGGGAAAAGCAAAATGTAATGTAAAGAGAGCCCCAATAAGATTAAGTACCCATTTCTCATCAGAAACCATGGAAGCAAAAAGGCAGTGGGATAAGATATTTAAAGAAAACAATTTCCAACCAAGTATTTTAAATCTGCAACGTAGCCTTTAATAATGAGGGAGAGATTAAGGTATTTGCAGATAAACAAAAGCTGAGTATGTTTGTCAGCACTAGAGGTTCCCTACAAGCAGCGCTAAAGGGAATTCTTCAGACTGAAAGGAAAAGACACTAGACAGTGGATCAAAGAGGCATAAACGTATGGGTAACTATAAATGCAATATTATTGCATTGTATTTTTTGGTATGTAACTCCATTTGTTACTTCTTACAGTGTCTAAAATGCAAAGGCATAAATAGTAATGTTAAGTATATAGTTTTGATAATAAAATATATAAAGATATAATTTATAACAAGTAAAACAAAAAGTCCCGGGATGGAAGGGAATAGGAAGAGTATTTGTGTATGTTATTGGTATCAAATAAAACAGATGGTTATAGATTTACAATGTTACATTTAAACCCCAAGTTAATCACAAAGAAAATAACTGAAAAATAATACAGAAGGAAATGAAAAAGTGCTCAAAATGGTATGATACAAAGAATCAAACAACTGTGAAATTAACAAAGAGGTATTAACATAAGAGGAGTAAAAAAATATAAGACTTACAAAGACCAAATAGCAAAAATGGTAGACAAAGTCCTGCATTGTGAGTAGTTTCCTTAAATACATATAGATGAAATACAAAAAGGCAGAGATAGGCAGAGTAGATAAAAAAGCCTGACCCCACTACATTCTTTTTTCAAGAGACTTACCCTAAAATTAAAGGATATAAGTAAGTTGAAAGTGAAAAGATGGAAAAAGTATACCATGCAAATAGTAACCAAAGAAAGCTAAGTATTTAAACTAATATCAGATAAAATAGACTTTAAGTCAAAAACTTTTACATGTGACAAAGTGGGTCACTATAAAGTTATAAAGCAGTTAATAAAACAAGGAGACATAAAAACGATAAATGTAGATGCAATTAATGAGAGAGCCCCAAAATATTTGAAGCAAATATTGACAGATTTGAAGGGAGAAAGATATTATTCTACATTAATAGTAAGAGACATCAATATACCACTTACAGTGAGGGATAAAACATCTAGATGAAAGATCAGTACAGAAATAAAAGACTTGAATATCATAAAACAACTAAACCTAAAAGACATATAGCACACTTCACACAAGAGCAGCAGAGTATACATTTTTCTCTAGTACACATAGGTAATTAACCAGGATAGATCATATATTAGTTCACAAAACAAGTCTCAATAAAATAAAAAATATTGAAATCATACAATTTATCTCTCCAATCACAAAGGAATGAACCTAGAAGCCAATAACAAGAAGAATAGGAAAATTCACAAATATGTGAAAATTTAGCAGCATACTGTTAAACAACCAATTTCTCAAAGAAGAAATGATAGAAGAAATTAAGGAAATATCTTGAGGCAAATGAAAATGAAAGTACAATATAACAAAATGTGTGTGATACAGAAATAGTAGTGATGAGAGAGAAATTTATGTCCCTAGCTGCTTATATTTAAAAAGAAGAAAGACCTCATCAGGCACCTAAAACTCACAACTGGAGGATCTAGAGAGAGAAGAGAAAACTTTACCAAGAGCAAGATTAGACTGGAGATAAATTAAACAGAGAAAGAAAGAAAAAAAAACCAACACTACAGAGACTCAAGAAAACCAGAAGATTGTTCTATGAAAAGACTAAAAAAATCAATATATATTTATCTACATTGACAATGAAAACAAGAGAGATGATACAATTAAAATCAGAAATAAAATTGGGAGACATTACTACCTACCCAACAGAAATAAAAAAGATTATTATAGAATACTATGAACACCTGTACCCCAACAAATAAGGTAACAGATGAAGTGGACAAATTCCTAGAAACACACAAACTACCTACACTGACTCAAGAATAAATAGAAGATCTCTACAGAACAATAACAAGTAAAAGACTGAATGAATAATCAAAAACCTCACAGTAAAGGAAAGCCCAGGACCAGATGGCTTCACAGAGGAATTTACCAAACATTCCAAGGTAAATTAAAACCACTCCTGCTCAAACTTTCCCAAATATTGAAGAGGAGAGAACACACTCTAACTCATTCATTAAGCCCAACATCACCCTTTTTTTAATGCCCAAAAAGATACCACAAAAAATTACACCAATATCCCTTATGAATATAGGTTAAAAACCTTCAATAATATGCCAACAAACCCAATCCAACAGCATATTAAGGTAATTATACACCTTGATCAAGTGAGCTTTATCCCAGGAATGTATGGGTGGTTCCCCATAAGAAAAACAATTAATTTAATACACCACATTAATAGAATGAGGGGGGAAAAGTACATGATCATTTCAACTTGTACAGAAAAGGCATTTGACAAAATCCCGCACTGCTTCTTGATTAAAAACACTTAGGAAACTAAGAATAGGAGGAATTTTTCTCAACATGATAAAAGGCATATATACAAAACCCATATCATATGCAGTGATGAAAGGCTGAAAGCTTTCCTTCTAAGATCAGTAAAAAGATAAGGCTACCCACTGTCACCACAGTTATTCAACGTTGTACTTGAAGTTCTACCCAGAGCAATTAGGCCAGAAAAAAGAAATAAAAGGCATCCAAATTGGAAGAGAAGAAGTAAAACATTCACTATTTGCAGATGACATGATGCTATATAAAGAAAATCCTTACAAAATCCATCAAGAAGCTAATAGAGCTACTAAACAAATTAAACAAAGTTGCAGGGTATGAGATCAATACTCAGAAACCAGTAGTGTTTCTGTACACTAGTAATGAACATACTAATATTGAAATCAAGGGAAAAAATCCATTTACAATAACAACTCAGAGAATAAAATATCTAGAACTAAATTTAGGCTGAAATGGGACTTATAAATGGAAAATTAAAAACTAATTACTAAAAGAAGACCTAGATAAATGGAAGAGCATTTTGTGTACATGGATTGAGACATTAAATATTGCCAAGATGCTAATTCTACCCAAAGCAAGTTATGGATTCAATGCAATCCCCCCAAAATTCCACCAATCCTCTGCAGAAATGGAAAAGCCAGGAAATGGAAAAGCCAGTAATCAAATTTATTTACCTGGGGACAGGGATCTTGAAAATGAAGAGTAAACTTAGAAGATTGAAACTTCTCAACTTTAAAACTTATTGTAGGGAGTGAATGTGACTCATGCAGTTGAGTGCCTGCCTCCCACATGGGAGGTCACAAGTTCGGTTCCCGGTGCCTCCATAGAATACAAACGAACAGACAACGAACAAAAACAATGAGCAAGACAAAGGGCAAAACAACTAGCAAGACAACAAGTAAAACAAACAGACAATGAGTAAACATTTTTAAAAAATGAGCAGGGAGCAGATATGGCTCAAGCAGTTGAGTGCCTGCCTCCCACATGGGAGGTCCTGGGTTCAGTTCTTGGTTCCCCCTAAAGAAAACAAAAAACAAAATAATAAAACATAATGCGCAGACAATGAGCAAAAAACAACAAGCAGACAGTGAGCAGACAACAAGCGCAAACAATCTGCAAAGCAACAAGCAAACAGATGCGGGAGACACCTGGAGGGGGGGGGGCAGAAACTTATTGCAAAGCAACAGTAATCAAAACAGCGTGGTACTGGCACAAGGTCTCATACATAGATCAATGGTATTCAACTCAGAGTTCAGAAATAAACCCTCAAATCTATGGCCAATTGATTTTTGATATAGGTGCCAAGACTTCCCAATGGAGGAAAGAATAGTGTGGTAGTTTGAAATTATTTTATGAATCTGTAAAAGATAAAGATTATATTTGTGGACAAAATCCATTCATGTTGGTGTGAGACCCTTTCAATTGTACTATGTCAGTGAGGTGTGACTCAGGTTGAGTCCTTTTACTATTAGTGGGTCTGATATAAACTGAGACACACAGGAAAAGTGAGCTCTGCTATATTTGATCCTGCCATGTGAAAGAAAGGAGAGGCTTAACAGCTGAGGCCCAGGGAGATATGAGCCATATGCCTGATAGCTTGCAGCTGAACTCAGGGAGAAAGTGGAACAGCCAAGCCTGAGAGAGGAGCCCACAGCTCAGCTCCAGGAAATAGTACAGTCTGGAGGGGAAGGTAGAGACCAGGCAGAGATCACCTGCCATCTTGCTTCAACAAGTGGCAGCTGATTTTAGTGAGAAAGCACCTCTTATGGTGCCTTGAGTTGGACTTTTCACTGTCTTGTAACTGTAAGCTTTTACCCCAAATAAATTCTCTTTATAAAAGCCAACCCATTTCTGGTACTTTCATCAGCAGCCTTTTGGTAAATGAACAAATAGTGTCTTTAACAAACACAAAATTGGATATCCACAGGCAAAAGAATGAATGTGGGCTATTACCACCCTTATATACAAAAATCAACTCAAATGGATCAAAAAGCTAAATATAAGAACAAAAAGTATAAAAATCATAGAAGAAATCATAGGGAAGCATCTTCAGAACCTTGTGTTGGATAATGGTTTCTTAGACTTTGCACAGAAGTTCAAGCAACAAAATAATAAATAGATAAATGAAACCTCATCAAAATTAAAAACTTTTGCACATCAAAGTGGTTTATCATGAACATGAAAAGACAACCTACTGAATGGGAAAAAATATTTGGAAACAACATATCTTATAAGGGTTTAAAATCCAGAATATATAAAGTAACCCTACAAATCAACAACAGAAAGAAAAACAACTCATTTAAAAATTGGCAAAATATTTGTAGAGACATTTCTCCAAACAAGAAATGGCCAATAAGCTCATGAAAAGATGCTCAACATCATTAGCCTTACATTAGATGCCATTTCACACACATTAAAATGGCTATTATTTTAAAAAAACCCAGAAAATAAAAATTTTTGGAAGGATATGGAGAAATAGCAACACTGGCTCATTGTTATTGGGAATATCAAATGGTACAGGTACTATGGAAAACAGTTTGGTGGTTCCTCAGGAAGTTAAGTATAGAATGACCTGACAATCCCACTTGTAGGTGTATACCCAAAAGAATCGAAACCAGGGACTTGAAGAGATATTTGCATACCAATGTTCACAGTGACATTATTCACAATTTTCAAAAGATGGAAGCAACACAAGTGTCCATCAACAGACGAATGGGTAAACAAAATGTGGTATATATAAGCAATGCCATATTATTCAGCCATAAAAAGGAATGGATTTCTGATATGTGCAACTCGGATGAACCTTGAAGACATCATGATGAGTGACACAAAAGGGCGATTTTGCATGATCTCACCAATATGAAATAATTAGAATAAGGTTCATAGATTTAGAAATTAGAACACAGGTTACTAGTGGCTGGGGATGGGGGCTAGGGAATGGGAGTTAATGCTTAATTGGTACAGAGTTTCTGTTTGGGATGATAGAATAGTTTTGTTAATGAATGATGGTGATGGTAGCACAACATTATGGATATAATTAAGTACTGGATTATATGTTTGAATGTGGGTTACAGGAGGATATTTTAAATTGTACATATGTTTCTGGCATAATTTTTTAAAAAACAATGGGATATTACAACATAAACAGTGAATCATATGGAATACAGTTAGTAGATTCATTATAATCATATTGTTTCATCAATTGTAACAAAAGTATCACACTAATTCAATTTGTTAACTCTGGAGAAAACTGAGAGGGTAAGGGGACTATATGTGTACTCTTTAGCTTCAGCATGATTTTTCTGTAACCTACAACTTCTCTAATAAAAAGTAAGTAAAATAAAAAAGAAAACACTTTTATTTTACTTCTCTTAATATTTGAGATGGTGAGCCTAGAAGTAGGAACGTCTTCAAATCCACTTCCACATGCATGAACAAATGCAAACCAATCCATTTCACAAGGTCCAATCTGGCTCTGTAAACTGCTTACCCTCAACCACTTCAATAATCTCCCAAAATGGGCAGGAAGGGAGCACAATCAAAGTTGGGGAGCAGGAAGTATGGGAGGTGCCGATTTCATACTTTAATCCCTTTCCTCATTCCTTCCTAAAAGGAATATAATAAATAGAATAATCAGAAATCAGATTGTATAAATGAAGAGTCTAAGTGGATGACTAAACAAAAGAAAAAATATTTCCCTATTTAGCAGACTATTAATTGGAAATTGGAAATTCTTCAATGAGCATAATTAACAAAGGAATGTCTCTTTTGGGATAAGAAGAACCCCCCCCCACCCCCCCGCCCATTAGGCAAAGAGCTTCTTACCTTAGAAAGAAAAAATAAAGGTTCGTCTCTGTATCCTAGCCTTGTGTACACAAATACAGGCAGAGCATAATCATGGCATGTCATGGCAGAGATCCTCATGGATTCATGCACCCGGAATTGTGAGAAGCGCAAAATGTTCTCACTGACCCCAAGGGGTTTCCTAACACCAATAGAAGGATATAAAGCAGCACTGCTATTCCAGAGCCAAGAGAGCTCATTGTTCCTCAAAACTTCCTCTTCTGGGCAGGAACCAGTATAGTTTGGGGCATAAACATTATAGTTGTGGCAATCAGGATATAAATAATAACCCCAAAGACCCTTGGGTCGGCTCTTAATTCCCAATTGGATGGTTTCCTTCATGAAAGCTTTTGCACTTTCTTCAAAGGCTGCTTTGGCCAAATATTCAATATCAGTAGCTGATACATTCTCTTGCATTTCAGAAATAAGCTTTCTGGACTTCTGTCTGTAGACTTCTTTCGCATTCCAGTTCCGGGCCCACTGGGGTCTCCAGTATTCCCAGTCTATAACAGCTAGTCCACTGAAATCTTCAGCAGGGATGTAATAGTTAACGTCTTGGTCAGCTTTTTCTAGATGTACTTGCAAACTCATGTTCTGGGGGAGGCCCCCATTAATGGGAGCCCCCTGCGGTGTATACCATGGATAGTATCCCAATCTGTTGACATAAAATATAGTGACATTTTGTCCCCTAGCCTTGGCCAAGGGGCTTCCAATCACCTGAAACATTTTCAAATTTAGTTTTATATTGTATTTTCTTAAGCACTGATCTGTTGGAGCATTCCAAGCAGCTATAAATGGCTTCCTTTGGTGAATTGGAAGTCGGGCAGGTTTTAGAGAAGAGATAGACTTCAGAATAAAAACTATGAACAGCCATGATGTGAGAGGAACCAGTTGAACAACACAAAGCCTTAATTGTCCTTCAGAGAATATTTTCATGATCAGATAAAAATCTCACGTGTCTTAATACACATAGAAGACCTGTGGAGACATATATTTCCTGTTATTATAATTTTGAGAACAAAGCCTCAAATACTGAATGGACATTATTATTATAATCATGATGTTAGCATTTTATAAAGCATATTTTATTTAAAGGGCTTAAAGAAGTCTAAAAATAAAATGAGATGTAGTAGCAAGTGTAGTAACCTCGCTTCTATTTGGAACCCTACAATGCAATTCAACAAACATTCATGCACCAAACCCTGCAACCAAAAAGAGAAAATGAATAAGGCATGGTCTTTATGCTCAAAGAGCTCTTGGTCAAATAAAAGATGTAAAAGAATATTCATAAAAATTTTGGAAAACTCCTCAAATCCCAGATACTGTGTTTAAGTCCTTTATAAATATTTACTTCATTTACTCATATAATAGTTGCATAAGGTCATTATAATTACATATCCATTTTACAAATGAGGACACTGAGGCCTAGGGAGATGAAGGGGCAGGCCTGAGGTCATGTTGCATAGAAGAGAAGCAAAGAAAAATTCTCACAATCAAAACGCATAGTGAGTGCTTTGGGACAATTTACTAAAAGAATTTCTTCTGGGGATATGGAGTAAATGGGAAGAGAAAATGGTCAAGGAATGCTGCAGAGAAGATGTGACATCTGAGTTGAGACAGGACGACAAGGAAAGTAAAGAAAGAGAATAGGATAGACACTT
>PVKH010005184.1:0-22394 GCA_004027955.1 Chaetophractus vellerosus
GAAGAGAAGAAGTTCTACAGTATCTTTCTTACAACTTTAAGTGCAGTTTTTTGCCTTGGTAATAACTGATTGGAAGCAGAACATTTGAGATGACTCAGGAGGCACTTTAGGACCACAGAATGGCTTGATGTCATCGTTATGAACATTTATGATCATGGTAGTAATCTTGCCTAGCTGTGAAACCCCATACTTTACAACACTGAATTTGGACAGTTGATTTATTACAATAGATTCCGAGGACATTATAGCTAGAAAAGAGTTGGAGAACTTATAATGCATTGTTCTAATTTTAAGGATAAGAAAATTGAGTGCCAGAGATTTTAAGTTTTCCTGTAGTCACAGGTCTAGAAAATGGTAATCCTGGGACTTGACTTTATATTTTTTGACTCTAATATATTATTTTCATTATACTATGCTAATTCTAATTTTCCACAGTAAATATTCAATGACAAAACAACATATTGGTCAAGTTCAATTTTTATGGTAAATATTCTAGAAATTACCAGTAAATTAAGACTGTACTGGATTCATAAACAGAGGCATCATGTAACCTTCCTTTTAGAACATAATGCAGGTTTCTCCATTCATTTAGTCAATAGAAACTTATTAAGGACTTATTATATATCTGTTTACTGCCAAGAAGACAAAGATTAAATCAAGGAACTCACAGTATAAAATGGATTCCATACAAAAAAGAATTATTTCAAACATTCTTTTCAAAATAGAATTTTAATTTAATCCTTATTTGTTCAATAATTAATTAATTCTTCCAAATGTTTTCTAAAAATACAGTGCTCTAAGGGTGGTTCAAGGCATCATTTTAGGTACTGGGTTTATAACAATGAACAAAATATAGAAAGCTTCCTATCCTCCTATGGCTTATATACCAATTGGGGAGACAGAAAATAAACATATGCATTAATTGTTTGGAAATTTAGAAAGTAGTATGTTATGGAAAACTGTATAACATGATAAGGAGCATGATATAGAAGCTTTGGGAGGTTTGCAATTTTAGTTCAGATGGTCATAGTCAATAACAATGAGACTGGGATATTTGGGTAAAAATTTGAACATGAAGATTTGAATAATGATCTTTCCAGACATAGGAAACACAGTACAAGGCTCTGATATGAGAGTATACTTGTAAAATTCAGAAGATAACAAATAAGCCAGAGTGGCTAGCTAATAGCGAGTAAAAAGGAGAGTGGTCAGAAATGAAGGCCAAGAGATCACAGGGTAAAACTATTGAAAATTAATGGTAAAGAGAAAGATCTTGAAAACATCCAGAGGTGAGGAGAAAAACAAGTTATATACAGAGGAATAGAAAAATAAGAATGGCAACAGATTAGGAAACAATATAAGTGAAAAGACAGTGGAACAATATCTTTAAAGTACCAAAGGGGAAAAATCCTGCCAACCTAGAGTTATATACCAGCAAAAGTATCTTCCAAAGTGGAGGTAAAATAATGACATTTCCAGATAAACTGAAGATGATAGAATTCATCACTAGTAAGATATCTTTGCTGTAAATCTTAAAGCAACAAATTACACAACAAAACAAAGAGTTATAGTAAACCAACAAAGAAGATAAAAGGGAATCATAAAAAAATACTCAATCCAAAAAGAAAGCAGAAAAATAAAATAACAAATGTAAAAAAAAAATCCAATTAGAATTATAGCAAATTTAAACCTAAATATATCTATAACATTAAAGGCACATGATCTAAAAGCCTTAATTAAAAGGCAGAAGTTTTCACACTGGCTAGAAAAAGCAAGACCCAACTATATGTAGTCTGTAAGAAACCTACTTTAAGTATGAAGACACAGATATGTTAGAAGGAAAAGGATGGAAAAAATACCTTGTTAACACTTATAAAATAAAAGTTGGAATATTAGTATTAGACAAAGTATATTTCAGGAAAAAGAATATTACCAGATATAAAGAAGTTCATTCCATAATGACAAAAGTCAATTCATCAAACACCATAGCAATCCTAAACATATATGCACTAAAATCAGACCTTCAAAATATGTGATGTAAAAACTGAAATAACTTTAAGGAGAACTAGATAAAGTTACAATTATAGTAAAAAATTTCAATATTCCTCTCTATAATTGCTTTTAAAATGTAGGCAGAAAATGAGGAAGAATATAGAGGAATTAATCATCTAACCAACTTGATCTAATTGTCATATATCCATTAAACAGCAGCAGAATATACATTCTTATCAGATCATTTACCAAAGTAGACTCTGTTCTGAGTCATAAGAACATCTCTATAATTTAAAAGTGATTCAAGTCAAACAAAGAGTGTTCTTTGGCCATAAGTGAATTAAATTAACTATCTTTACAAGAAGATAATGGAAAAATCCCCAAATATTTGGCACTAAATAACTCACTTTTAAAATAATCTATGACCTAGAGAAGAAAACAAAAGGGAAATTAAAAAGTGTTTTGAATTAAATAAAAACGAAAATACAAAATTTCAAAATATGTGGGAGGTCTCTAAAGCAGTGCTTATAAGGAAGTATGTAGTTCTAAATATAGATGTTTGGAAAAAGTTCTTAAATAAATGATCTCATATTCCACCTTAAGGAACTAGAAAAAGAAGAGAAAATTAAACTCTAAATAAGCAGAAGAATGGAAATTTAAAAATTTTGATTAGAGACCAATGAAAGAAACAACATAAAAACAATAGAGAAAATCAAGGTAACCAAAAATTGGACATTGAAAAGAATAAAAACAATATCAACAACAACTGATAAAACTCAAGTCAGATTGATCAGGAAAAAAGAAGGAAGATACAAATTGCCAATGTTAGGAATGAGATAAATGACATTACTGCACATTACGTAGATATTAGAAAGAATAATAAAAGAATATTGTTGTATTAGTCAGCCAAAGGGGTGCCTTTGCAAATATACCAATAATTGGTTGGTCCTTATAAAGGGTATTTATTTGGAGTAGAAGCTTACAGTTACCAGGTCACAAAGCATAAGTTTCTTCCCTCACCAAAGTCCACGTGTTGGAGCAAGACAGCTGCCGATGTTTGCCAGGGTTCAGGCTTCTTGGTTTCCTCTCTTCCTGGGGCTGCTTTTCTCTCCTGGCTTAGAGCCTCCATTTCCTCCACAAGGTCAGCTGTAGACTATCAGGCTAACGGCTCACTTTTCTACCCCCTGGGGCATCCTCTCCAACATCAGAACTGCTTCTCAAAAACTGCTTCTCAAATCCACTCCCTCTGTACTTTGCTTTGCCTTTTATACTTGAGACCACACCCACTGAGGGGTGGGTCTCAACGCTCTACTGACGTGGCCCAGTTAACGCCCTAATCATAAGCTAATCATGCCCAGATAAACAGATCAGTTTACAAGCATGATTCAATTTATATTTTTGGAATTTATAATTACATAAAACTGCCAAACCATTACAATTATGAAAAACTTTATGCCAACAATTTTACAACATAAATGATGTGGGCAAATTCCTTGAAAGACAAACTACTAAAGCTCACTCATAAAGAAATAGATAACTTGAATAGCCCTATAATTATCAAATAAATTAAATTTGTAGTAAAAATTTCCTACAAAGAAATCTCTAGGTCCAGATAGTTTTACTGTTGAATTTTATCAAATATTTAAGAAAAAAAATGCTGACAGAAAATAGAAGAGAGAAAACTTTCCAATGCATTCTATAAAGCTAGAATTACCCTAATACACAAACTAGGCAAAGACATCACAATTAAAGAAAACTAAAGAGCAATAACCCTCATGAATATAGATGAAAAAATATTAACATAATTTTAGCAAATTGAATCCAACAATATATTAAAAGGATAATACACCATAACCAAATGGAGTTTACTCCAGGAATGCAAGGTTTGTTTAATATTTGGGAATGACTCAATGTAATTTACCTTAGCAACAAAGTAACAAAGAATCAAATTTATGACAATCTTAATAGGTGTACGGTAAGCATTTTTAAAAAACCCAATATCATTCCTAGTTAAAACCCTCTTAAAACTAAAAATAGAAGGCAATTCCCTCAACTTGATAAAGGTCATCAATGATAAACCTACAGCTGACATACTCAATGGGGAAAGACTGAATGTTTTTCCCCTAAAATCAGGAACAAGGATTTTCACTCTCAGCACTTCTATTTAACATCACCCAGAAGGTTCTAGCCCATGAAACAAAGGAGGGAAAAGCAATGAAATGCATTCAGATTGTAACAGAATGAGCAAAACCATCTTTATATGTAGATGGAATGAAAATATATACATAAATTCTATGGAATTGGAAAAATAAAACCCTAGTAGAATTAATATGTGAGTTAGAAAGTTTGTAAGATTCAAAACATATGTACAAAGTTTAACTGCATTTCATGCTACCTTCAAAGACCACATGGAACAAATGATGAACCCATTGAATTTATTACTCACTGCAGCTAGGGAGAACACAATCCTTGGGGAATCTTGGGCTATCTCAATAAGCTTGTGTTAGAAAGGACTTATGGGATTTCCACTTTAAGCAGGTGACTTGGGGAAGGATAAAGGAAGCAGAGGTTTGCTCTGGATTGGGTGCTATCAAGAAATGGGAACGATTCTATGATTAGGTATCATAATAAATTTTAGCTAACAGAAGAGCAGACAGACTAAAACTTTAATTGGCAAAGAAGCAGCAGTCCTTCATATTAGTCAGGAGAGGAGGAAATTGGGTAGTTGGCATTTGCAGTGACCTTTTTTTTCTTAGACAAAATTAAGAAGTGGTCTGGTTTTGTCTCACAGCATCATGGTTGGAGAGTGATCGTGTTAGTTCTCTGTGAGATTATGTCCTACAGGAGAAGAACATGGTGTAGTTGTGAGAACCAGGACAAACACTAAAAAGTTCATGGCCTCGCTGTGTGTCAGACTGGTTCCAGGATGCCAATGATTGCTTTTTTCTTTCTCATATATCTCCTTTAAGGAGGTGGGGGTTGGGATAATCTGTGAGGGCTCTCTCACAGTCTTCTTTCCTCATCATTTAACATAATAGCTCCAATTTTAGATATTTTATATATTGATCTTCTTGATAAAATTTCTTCTACTACTTAAAGAACGCAAACAACTCGGAAGCCACTATGTCTGTGTGTGTTTGTATCTTTATTAGTGTATCAGGAACCAAGGCAGAGATGTGTGTTGTGTGGGTTGAATTGTCTTGGATCTGATCTTGCAAAACAGGTGTAACCAGAAAAATAACCAGAGCTCCAGAAATCCAATCCACTAGTACTCTTTCCACTAAACTCTGCTCCAATTGTTTTCTTTTAAATCAGTGGGAATTTATGCAGTAAATCCAGGAAAAAGGTCACTTCAACATGTAATAATACTACCTGTAAGTTTCTCATATTAATGATCTAAGTCATGAATAATGCCCAATGTCAAAATAAAAATTTTAGTAATCATAGAAATGCAATGGAAGAAAAACAAACCAAAAAACATGTAATTGATATCTCCATTTTTCATTTAATTTCTATTAATGAAGAAGGCTTCCTTGAATATTCCTTATAGAAACCATATTTCTCTTTGACCTCTATCATTGCAATGATCCTTTACTGTTTTGCATTAGAAATGTTTGCCTATAACTTGTTTTCCACAAACAATTGTATTTTCCAGTGCAGGAAGTGTATGTCATTCCCCCTTATCCCTGGGAGAATGTTTCACCAAATGAGTACCCAATGAATAGGTGTCTATTGGAAACAGTTTGGATCACAACATAAATATTGCTATCATGCATAACTTTTCTTTAGAATTCGAATATATTTAATATTAGCTTTAAATGCCCAAAGGAACATTCATCTTGAAAGCTACCTTTACTCTCTAGTGTATAATAAGTTTTTAATAAAGAAAACTTCTAAGTATAAAATATTCATTTCAGCATAATTTAGAGTCAAGTGAAATTGGAAATAGTGAACCCTTTAACAATAAGAGGATAATTAAGTAAATCAGGATATACTCAAAGCAGCCATGAAAAATAAAGGTGTGGGGGAAAAAAGCCATGAAAAATAAAGGTATGTATGAAAAAAAAAAAAAGGAAAAAAGCTAAGTGGAAAGATCAAAATATTGACATATGTTCATTACGATAATACCCTTAGAAAGCTAATCATAGAATATAGAAACTGGAAGTAAATATTCATGAAGAGGAATTTAATTTTTCTATGCATGGTGGGACAGTATTTCCCCAAGTTTTATTTAATGTTTTTTAAAAATAAATTATTTTGGTAATATTGTTATATTACATTGCTAGAAAAATTTTAAGGACATTTATATTTGTACTTAGTTAAAAATATTATCATATAGGACCCCCATGGAGCAAAATGGCAGAAGACTGCCCATCAGTGCTGCAGTTCCCTGCCTCAGCTGCTGCTGGAGGCAAAGGACTAATGGGGGTCTCTCCAGAAACAGCTACTCCTGAGACCCCTTCTTCTTCTGCAGTCTCCCCGAGGACAGAGAAAACTGCTGGTGACACCAAAGGAAAAAATGGACTTTTTGCTAAAGGCTGTGGGAGACACGACCATCATGAAAAAGAAGTGGGCTTTAGAGCATACCCGAACCATCCAAGAACTCATTGAGGTCTTCAAAAAGTTCCTTGAACTTGTGGCCTCAGAAGAGTTGTTTGTTTATGTGAAGCAGTCCCTGCCCCTTCCTCAGACTAGGAAGTCAGAATGCTCTGAGTGTTTTGGCTGTGATGGTGAACTTATCCCACATTACTACAAATCTCAGGCATGGGGATGAGCTGCAGAGAAAAACAATTTGCAACTTAAAATTAATCTTCACAAATGAAACAACAGCCTGAAACACTGATGCTTGCAACAAGAGATTTAAGGAAATGATCTACTCAGCATGTATCTGCTATGATCTCTGTTTATGCATAAGAAAATATCCATAGTTATAGAGTAAACTTACAAAAAAGTGTAACTTGCATTAATACACAAATCATTACAAAGGATAGAATACACCCATTGCTCCTACTATCTGCAATCCAGATCTACTTCCAAGATATTGAAAAAGAGACTGTATAAAGATTCTTCATTACCGGGTTCTCAAAATGAGTGAAATTGTTTACTTGTAGAATTAGCGCTTGTATTAGTCAGCCACAGGGTGCTGATGCAAAGTACCAGAAATCTGTTGGCTTTTATAAAGGGTATTTATTTCAGGTAAAGCTTACAGTTACAAGGCCCGAAAGAGTCCAACTCAAGGCTGCTTTCTCACCAAATTCTGTTGCCACGTGTTAAAGAACAATGGTGGGTGATCTCTGCCTGGTCTCTCCTTCCTTCTTTCTTTTAAGGCTCCTTGGGCCCTGCTTCTTCAGATCTCAGCTCTAGGCTGGCATAGGGTTCATCTCTCAGGGCTTTCTATATCAGTCTGGCATAAGGCTCCTTTCTTTCCAGGCCTTATCAGCTGCTCACTGCTCTGTTCTCTTCAGTTGCAAATTATCAGGCAAATGGCTCATCTCTCTTCCTGGGGCTTTAGCTGTTTGAGCCTTCTCCTTTCTGGTACATGGCAGGACCAAAATGACCAAGTTCTCTCCTCTTCCATGTGTCTTTTTGAGTGAGTGTCCATTTATATCAGCCCACCAAGGGAGTGGGGGCTCAACTGAGTTACACCCTACTGACGTGGTCAAATCGAAGTCCTAATCTTAACATAATTTAATCAAAGACATCTCAGCTGAATCTAATATAATTGAAGGGTACACACCTAGAGGAATAGAGTAGTTTACAAACATAATCTCTTTTTTGGGGGTCCATAATCTCAAACTGCCACAACACTCCACTGATTTTTTTCACTGTAAGAGTACATTTACTAAAGGGTCCTTCCCCCCACCCCCTTATTCTGGGAAGTACAGTTTGTCTAGAGTGTGGGTATGTTTTTATTTTATTTTAAATATATATATTTATTTATATCTCCTGTTAGCGTATTGTAAAATATTGAAATGAAGTTGTATTTCTTATATTGACCAGAGGAGGGCAGCCTACCTGGCAGAAGGGTTAGCAATTTGGTTTAACTTCTTTGCCAGGTGATAATGGGGAAAAAGCTATTCCTGCCCATTTCTAGCAAGCACCTAGCCAGGAGAGCAAGCATATCGACAAAGTGGAAGACCGCATTAGAGAATATGCATAGTTTTAAAATGAATTTGACAAATCCTAGACAATTGAATCATAGTGTAACAACTCACTCAAAAAGACACATGGAAGAGGAGAGAACTTTATTTAATTGTTATTTTTGAAATAAAAAGCTTAGTTTATTAAACTAAGGTTAGCTAAATAGGTATACCTTATTTGTTTTCCTCCCTGATAACCCTGAAGAATATATATAGGGTTTTACAGTTTTTCAAACTGTACTTATATTATTATCTCTTCATACTTATCCAAAGTATAAAAGCTAATCATTATCTCCAATTAAAAAAAATTATCCTATGATAGCTTTTAAAAATAAAATTTAATCTATAGTTTAAATCTTTTTCTTAGAACTTCTGTTTAAAATATGTACCCATCAATTCATTTTTGGGGGGCCAATTTTAAAAATAGAGCTTAATTTTTAGAGCAGTTTCAGATTTACCAAAAGTTTTTGTAGGAAGCACAGAGAGTTCCCATTTGCCCCCTCCTTCCTTCTTTCACTCCAGCAGTTTCTCTGCTATTATTAACATGTTGCATTGGTGTGGTACATTTGTTATAATCGACAAACAAAAAAACCCGAAAAGTTTGAAAAATTAATTCTTTAAGAGTTAACCGAGACCTAAATACCTAAACAAAAGATCACTAATGATTTTACCTCACAAAGGAGCTGGAAACTACGATTCTCCATGTTTTGTAAACTGAAATTATAAGGTAAGGTTTTGAAAGATACCAATTGCTTATTCACTTGTGCAACTTCACTGTAAGCCAGCAGGTGTCAGGCTCATACTGCTTTATGTAATACTACAAATGCATATCAGGAAAGTAGATGAGGTTTTGTGGCTTTATTTGATGTATTCAATGAAATAAATGGAATATAAAGGAAAAAAAATCACCCAAATACCCAGTACTATTCTAGAGGTGGGGAGAAGGACATTTAAACCATGTGTCTAGATGAAAACTGTTTATATACTGATTGTGAAATGGCAAGGTCTGTAAAATAATTTATCATTATTTATCCAAAGTCCAGATAGAATTTTAAAAAATTGTCATACTGTTTGGCTAACTATTTCTACTTCTGAAAATGTATGTTAGTTGGCTAAAAAATGAGATGAAGATTTGTGCCTAAAATATGAAAATAATTCCGTAAACTATTGTCAAATGGAAAAGAGAAGTATGTGTATATATGTTCATATGGGTATGATGATATATATATGAACATATCATATGGGTATGGTGATATACATATATAAACTTAAAAGTTTAAAAAATGTATATATTAAGGGACATTAAATTGTTAGTGGTGGTTATTTATGGATGGGTTTATTGTGTTTAAGTGTTTTACTTCTCTAAACCTTTTATTTTCTGAAATTTCCATGATTACATAATGCTTTATAACAAAATATAGGTAATAAAAAGAAAATTCCTCTAAATTATTTTGCTCAAGGTGAACTCCTGATTCCTTCTGGTGCTGTGATCTGATAAAATTGTAAAGACAATATGGGATTGAAAACTTCTAAAAAACCCTGTGGTTTAGAGTGGAATAGTGTTAGAATTTGATTCATCCACTCACCTGCCCTGATCTTCATAATGTTTGATGCAGAATTTGTTTCACCTTTGATCATAGTGGCTAAGTTTCTTCTTTTGAGATGTACCTTTTTAATATTTTGTTTCTGGTTTCACTTTTTCAGCAATAAACTAGTACATTGTACTCAAATAAAATATCGACTCTTTTAACCATTATAACAACCTTATGAAGTAGATGCTATTTTTATTAAATCAACAAACTGAGGCACTGAGAGGTAAGATTTGCTCCGCTTATAAGTAGTGGAGCTGTGATTTGAACTCAAGCAATGAGATTCCAAGTGATATTTTTAACTCCTCTGCTAAGCCCAAAAATGCCATATGAATGGATGATGATATTTTAAGGTGCTGATTACCTTTCAAATTAGCTGCATAGAAACTTCAGTCTGCAAAACTTAGATATAAAAGAAATATGACAATTTTGTTTTTGTCTCTGAAACACTACTTGAGTTCTAGTGGTCACTCTGCTTTGGGCATGTCATCCCTGTGGGCATGGAAATAGCTTATCTAACTCTTTGTCTTGCCAGTGCGAGAGTTCTTTCTTCAGGGAGGAAGCCTACCATTCTACTTGGCCATGCAAAATTGATATCTAATCCCTCCCTGGAGTTTTGCTGCTTCCTTAGAATTTCACTCCAGAAAAGGGGTACATACTCTCTGTATTAGCTCCCACCAACTTATCTGTGTTGTTGATTCTTTTCCAGGACTCTTGGAGTCCTGTGCCTTGTTTCCCAGAGCCTCTCCTTTCTCTTAGCTAACATTTCTCTCTATTGAGGAAATGAGCATATAAAAACTGAGCAGCATGGGAAAAATCAAAGGTAGGAGATGGTAGAAAACACCAGGAAAAGTATTAGTTAATATTTTACTAAGATTTTCCAATTCATCATGAACAATTGAAAAGGTAATTTTAAATATAAAAATTCTAATGTACATCTATTACACCAATACAATTTTTTTCATCTTACATTTGTTTTTTTCCCCCCAACCCACCCTATTATTTTTTTAAATATATTTTTATTACAGAGGTTGTGAACATACAAAACAATCATGCACATGTGTAGAATTCCCATACAACACCCCTTCACCACCACACCACACCGTGGTGGAATATTTGTTACAGATTATGGGATAATATCATCAATACCATTTTATTTTGTTGCTCAAATTGTTTCAGCTTTGGCCATTGGAAACTCTTTTGACTTATATACCAAAAAACATGGAACACTTCACGAATTTGTGTGTCATCCTTGCACAGGGGCCATGTTGACCTTTTCTATATTGTTCCAATTTTAGTAAATGTTCCGCGGAAGTGAGCACACCAATATAATTTTTTATAAATCGTATATAATATTAATGCAGAGCTTCCCACAAATTCTAAAAAGAACAGGAACATTAATTTTGTCTGTGTATGGGTGAATAGTGAAGGTGAAGACTATCATTTTCAAATTTCTTTTCTCTCCTTGTTTTCAAAAGGTCTGAAAGAGGAAGAGGGAGAGAGAGTGAGAGAGAAAGAGAGGGACTCATGATTACTGTTTAGGACAAAGAAATATTTTTCCTGCTACTGCTATTTGCCAGCTCTCCACTGCTTGGAGCCATTGCTTTATATTTCAGTGGTTCTCCTTATAGAGTTTCGTTTAAGTTCTGTATGCTTTTAAAATAGTTGCATCTTCTTAGCAGTTTCTTAGCTGTGCCGTAATCAGCTCCCATTAGCATGTGGGATTGTCATTTAGCATATAGTTCACTATCTGACTGGAAGGATAAAATATGTCAGGTTCTGTGCCTCACCATTTCATACTAAGTTGTATAGGTCACTACTAAAACTGTTTAAGAAATTGACATCTTTGTAAAGTTAGGCAACCCGAAGCTTGGGCAATAGTTTTCCATTATTTAAGAAATTTCATCACAATACTTTGCCTAGAAATCAACATAGCATGTACAATGTTTTGTGGTTGCTTATTTCTGTTTTTTGTTTGTTTTCCTTGTTTGTTTTTTGAAGTGACCTGGCCAGGTATGGTCAATGCACTCTGGAATGAAAGATCGTATTAAATGGTATTATAGATGTGTAGACTATCATGCTCACCTATTTCTCACTGGAGTAAACTTTCATAAACTGAGATGAGGATATGCGGTTATGAATGGCACAACAGACTTCAGAAATAGAAAAAATTTCCTTAGCTATGTACATGAAGAGTGCTGACTTTAGAATTAACAAAGACATTATTTATTAGAGGAAAAAACATGGACAAATGTACTGTCTATCTTCTATACCTTCCAGAATTGTTTGTTCAATAGCAGGTAATTTGCATATTCTTTAAAATAGAAATGTTGACATACAGTGTTGCAATTGCTGTCATCAATGGCAAAGTCTATTAGAACGCTTTTACTTTGTAAATAAAGCTCTGAAAAAAGCTGGGTATTTATGGAAAATGTCATTTAAAAAGCCTTAACTATGAAGTCATATAGAAAGGTTTTCCAGATGAATATCATCAGTTGTGAACACTAAAAACTACCAGTCTGTTTAAGCAGCCATCAGCTTTCTAGATCTTGGGTTTTTAGTGTCTTGTGAATACATGTAATCAGTGCAACCTTTATGCTTAAAGTTCCATTTAATATTAGAAGTATATTTGAAATATTTCCCATTTCCTTTCAAAATTGCAGTTTTATTTTTGTAAGCTGTGTTGCTTTACATGAAGATTAAATTTTCCTATCTGGAATTTGAATCATGGACTTGAACTAATTTGAAGGTAACTCAAAAAATATTCTAAATGACAGTAATTATTTCAAGTATTTAAATTTTGCCTAGAATAATGATGTCAATAACACTTTATGAATTTTTAAACTATAATTTGTCCAAATCGTCCTGATGACAAATAATTCTACATGAAAATTAAGTCTTGCTAATGGTAAGTAGTAGGCAAAACAAAATAAGATAAAACAAAACAAGCAAATAAATCTGCTGGTAGTGGGAAGCCAGCCAATAGGGAAGGAAGGAAGCAAAAAGAAAAGAGAAAGAAATGAAATGTCCATTTCATGAAGGTTCAGCAAACTTGCCAAGCCAATGTTTCAGTCCTCTGATGAAATTGGAAGAAATGACTGCTTGGGTGTCTGCGGCCCACATATGAAGCAGCTCAAGCATGGAGTCATCTGGGGAAAAAAGACAAGTGTGCGTGACAATAGGGCAGACCTATGAATTATTGGCTAGGAAGGGCAGATTCATTGAAGATTTTGATATAACTAATTCTTCTTTCTTCTGATAATCTGTGGGCAGATTCTTGAAACCTACCAACCTTAGATAATTTGCTAAGTTCCATTAGTTCTCCACAAAGTTGGTTTGCTTTCCTTAATTTTAGGGGAGGGGGTTTTTGTGGGATGACAATAGCAGAAATAACATCTAAGTATTTTTTTCTAGAGAAAGAACTTGCCAAGCAAACAATATTCTGAAACATGCAAAACATCTGTTCTCTCCAGGAAAACCATCATTTTGATTCCACTGAAGTTCCACTTTTACATGTTTTTCTTCAATTGCTGAATAAACATCAGATATTATTTTATTACACATTTCACCAGAGGCTGTCTGAATGGTCTTGAACCCCATAAAATAAAATAGTGTTCTTTTTTTTTATGGCTACCTAAGTGTGCGTACATTGTTTTAAATAATTCTATATTTTAAGAAATCTCCACTTAAGACACAGTATGGTCTACCAAACAACTGTTAGACATCTCTCTTCTATGACATCCAGAGGTAGCACTTAATTGGATTAATAATAACTCAGTTTTGGGACCCTAGCATTAATGGTCTGACTTTGCTGTGTGAGTTTAAAAAATCAGTTCTAGAGTTTACCCAGGGTCATGGGACTCTTGCCCCATTACTTCTTTTACTCTACTCAAAAGCCCATTTCTGAAATGTTATGGAGACTTCTTGGCCAATGAAAAGGTTAATTACCTGGCTAGGTAGGTTTCCCCAAGCTCTGTGAACCTTTAGCCCAGTTGTGGCTCTTCCCTTTTATATCCTCTAATTTTCTGCAAGCTAACCATCATGTTTCATACCACTATTATTCTCAATTGTTGCAGATTAGACATTGGCTAAGGAAAGCAATATTCACTGATATGAAAAATAAGGTTTTAGTCATATACCAAAACAATCCTCTATAAGTTAGTTTCTAGTAATGGTAATGCATTTTTACTCCTCTCTCCACTCTCCCATTTCTTAGATTTTCCTCACATTTATAGATTGGCCATATGGGATCAGGGGCATAATCAACAAAACATTTTCTTTGGGTGCAGACTTGCCCAAACTAAGCACTGATTTCCCCTTAGATTGTGGCTACGGGCCTGGTACCTACTAAGCATTTAATAAATATTTGAATGAACGACTGCATACAATTACTGGATCAGGAACAAAATAAGCTAATTGGTCCATAAGGGAATTGAGCTTGTAACCTCAGCTTCATTAGTAGAAGTCTCTATATCCAAATACAATTTTCTAGACCCACTGTATTTTGTAAAGAAGCTTTAAACAGCAACAGTTTGGATATGATATTTCCCAAATTTCTTCTTCTTCTTTTTTACCTTTTAGTAAATGAAAATGTGGAAACATTTTAAATTAAAATTGAGCTCAGACAAGAGGAACTAACCGTGCTTGTCAGGCTGCTGAATCAAGTCTGTGCATGAAGTCTGACAGAGCAAGTGGTCTCCTGGGCCCTACAGTTGTCAAATGACATGAGTTGCAGTTTGAGCATACAGCTTTCCAGGGAGAAAACCAGCTACAGATAGTATCTTGCTAAGTAGGGACATCCCTTGTCACTGAGGGATGGCATCGAGGTGAACTCAATTGCTAAAAATGTCTATTTGCTCCTAATTTTAAGCCACAAAGTATTTGAGAGTGAACTTGTTTATACTACCTTGTCTTTCAAACCTCCAAATTTTCCCTTCCACAAAGGCATAGACAGTGAATTGATCCCCAGCCTGCAATTTAAAATGTTCCTGAATCTACCATGTTATCTACAAAACAAAAACAAAAACAAAAACAAAAACAAAAACAAAAACAGAAACAGAAACAAAACCATTCCAAATATAGTATTGCTCTTCTTAGCTGTGGTAAAATCTCCATTTCTTAGTATCACGGTATCCTTCCAGGGAAGCAACGTTGTGAAAAAAATGTGACATTTGGATATCAATTTCTTATTCATTATTTATTTCATCTAGAAAGAATAAGCCACTACATGTATTTAAAATATTTTGAGTAGTTGCAAACTTTCTTCCAGTTCTAATGTTTTTTATTCTAATAATAGAATATTTTTAATGTTGAAATAATAATAGTCACCAATGTTTATTAAGCATTTTTGTATATGCCAGATACTCTGTTAATTAACATGCTTTATTTCATTTCATTCTTAGAAAATGTCCATGAGGGAGGTATTACTATTATACTACATTAACTGATGGAGAATTTATTTATTTTTACCGAAGAGCATTTTTAATAAAACAATGTTTTATAACTGTGCTTTGATATTAAATATTCCCTTTAATTCAAAGTTGTTAGAGCAATGCCTTTTCTTAAGGTTCTCATGATTTAAGGTGAAAGGAAGAATTGGCATAAAGTTTAAAAATTAGATGAACAGATAAATTTGATTGAATACTTTCCAAAGTTTTCATTTTCTTCTTATAGAATTTTAAAACATATAAAACATATATAACATATATAATATAATATATTATAATAGATATAACATATATATAATATTTGATTTTAGTAATGACCAGGGATTATTGTTTATTTAATTTTTAAATCATTATAAACTGTATTTTAGAGAAGTTTTAGATTACAGAAAAGTTACATCAGAAGTATAGGTGAGGAAGTGAAGGTGGCTAAAGCAGTTGAGCGCCTGACTCCCACATGAGAGGTCCTGGGTTCGATTCCTGGTGCCTCCTGAAAAAAGATATCTTACATTAGTGACAGGTGGGAAATTGAGGCTTAATGAGGTTGAAACTTGCCCAGGTTCACTGAGACTAAAGAGTAGAACTGAGTTTTGAACCCAGGTAATTTGATCCAAAGGTCCAAATTCTCAGTTACTCTATATTAATATAAAAAAGTTGAAAGCTCTTGTTTGCTTTGCAAAATTGTACTTAAAATCATTTTATTTATGAAGTATGTAGATTCAACAGAAATTTTTAAGATAGTGTTTCTGGGGTAAGAGGGAAAATTGTAACTTCTTCAAAATACATTCCCAGCTTCCCCCAAACTAAATCATAATCAGAAAATGGAAAGAAGGAAAAAAAAACAATAAATTTATGATCAACACTGACATAGAGTAAATAGCATAATATAATGCAAGAAAATAAACAAACAAAAACCAAACTGTCAGCAAAGAGTGAAACATGTTTCTGAGCAGAATAGGTAAATGGGTAAATACAGCTTGGTTTGGCTCCTCACCCTAACCTAAAGTCCAGAAGCTCAATTAGTGTGGGGAGATTTTTCCCCTAACACTCCCAAACCTGGGGTTTTTATTTTGAAGTATTTTCAAACTTACTGTACAGTTACAAAGATAATATAAATTTTCTACAGAGAACTCCACCATATCACTGTTCCCCAACACACAAAGATTCATCAATTTCAACATTTTGTCACATCAATCTATATATCCATCTTTCTAACAGTCCATCTGTAGCAGTTTGACATTATTTGTAAATTCCAAAAATAGATATTGGATTCTGTTTGTGAACTGGTCTGTTCCTCTGGGCATATTAGATTGTATTGGATTCAGAGGTTTCAGTTTTGCTTGATTAAATTATGATTAAGGTTTGATTGGGTCACATCAGTAAGATGTTGATTCCCGGCCCCCTTGGTGGGCAGGGACTCACAGAGAAAAGGACATGGCAGAGGAGACAGTTGGAGTTTTTTGAGATGGAACCTTGGGAAGTAAATACACAGAGAAGCAGATATGTGAGGAAAGAGAGAAGGCTCCCATCAGACATGGCAGAGGCCCAGGAAAGAGAGACAAGCCATTCACCTGATAGTTTACAGCTGGTCTTGTGGAGAGAGCAGAACAGCTGAGCCTGGATAGAAGAAGCTGGGACCACTGGAGCCTTAAGAGGAAGAGGGAGGCTGAATGCTTGCTGATGTCGGCAGCCATTCTGCTCCAACACGTGGCAACAGACTTTGGTAAGGGTAGTAACTTAGGCTTTATGGCCTTTGTAACTGTAAGCTTCTACCCCAAAGAAATACCCTTTATAAAACCGAACAGATTTCTGGTATTTTGCATCAGCACCCCTTTGGCTGACTAATACACCATCTATTTATCAGTCCATCTGTCTATCTCTATCTATCTATCTATCTATCTACCCATCTATATCCATTTTTTGAACACTTGAGTGTAGAAATCCTATACCCATTATGCATTCACTCCACCTTCCTCTTGCCCCTTGTCCTTGGCAATCTGTACTCTAATTTCTGTCTCTATGAACTTGCATATTCTTGAATATTTTCTTTGTAATTTCCATGGGGGTTAAATTTAACATCCTAAATCTATAATAATCTCCCTCCTAAATCACTTTGTTCTTTTCCCATCTCTCCTTTCCCTCTTCCAGGGGCCCTTATGATTCCTTTACCCGGACTAGGGAAGTGATTCCTCCCTGGGCTCCATGCCATCTACTTGCTACTGCTGCCAGAGCACTCTTTCTGAAATGCAAATCAGACTCTGTCATCTCATGCTTTGGAAAAACCTTTGGGCACTTCCAGTACCATAAAACTGAAGTTTATTGCAGAACATACAAAGTCATTTAGGAACTTTTTTTGTCACACCATCATTTCCTGCCATTCCTCTTTAGTGCTCAATGCCCCAGAAATAAGAAATTAATTCCAATAGTTTTAAGCTTGGATGTCAACTCCTCAATAAGGCTTCCTTGATCTCTATAATTTATATTGTAAACCTCTGCTCGGCATTCCCTATCACTTTTCCCTTAGTTATCTTTTTTCCTAGCCCTTATTAACTTTGGACATGCCTTTTGTTTTACTTAATTATTCATTTATTGTCTGTTTCTCCCCACTAGATTGTAAGCATCATAAACGCAGGGATATCTTTTCTGTTTTGTTCACTGGTTTGCCACCAGTATATAGAAAAGTGCTTGGGACAATGTTGGCACTTGCAGGCAACTGTAGGCTTGTTGAAAAATTAAGAAATCCTTCAGCGTATCTTCATGTGATATTCTCTCTCCTTTGGCTTAACTCCTATCCTCTTCCAGTTTTGCCTTTTCTAGAAAATGCCTGCAACTGTCTTCCCCATCCCACCTTTCAGATTGTTGTCCAAAGGCTCTAATTGAGAAGTGTGCAGGAGGAGACCAAGCCTCTACCTTCCAATAGTTTTCTCTAAAGATCAGTTGCTTGATACTGATTCATCCTAGGAACCTAGTGTGCTCTGTAGGCTGAAGTTTTCCTCTAACTTTCTCAAGGTGATTTCAAAGATTCAATTGAATATTATATACACATTTGTTTGTGTATATATACTTTTTTTCCTCCCTCAGCTTCTTTCACTGGCACAAAGATGCTCCTCAGAAGCTTAGAACAGATGAACAGGCCATCACAGTAATTCTCCAAATTGCTCTTGCCCGTCCCCTTATCCAGATTGTAACCAAGCCTGGGTTCATTGAACCTCTGTAAACATGGTCTTTTACATTGTGTACATCTCCCTTCTTGGAGTTAACCCTAAAGCTGTCAAGTACTTCAATTCCACTCCTATCTGTTTATTTGAAAGTAGAGACACTTTGATCCATGCTTTTACTGCTTGCAACTAATTAATTAATACAACATGCTATCTGATAATTGAGGGATTCATAGGGGTGGAAATGAATAATTTTAGTAATGTAAAACATGCTGTGTGGTGGTATAAATAAGTTAGCCTACTCCTGGGAGGCAATTTGTAGCAGTAGGAAAATGAACTCCACAGAAAGATAGAGAGGCCTGGATTTGAATATTTCAATTTTTCAATTCAGATTAGCTGTGTGACTTTTTAACCTCTTTATTCTGACCTATTAAACTGGAAATAAAAATACCTACTTTATTGGACTCATGTAAGCATTACCTGAGAGATATATATGTACAAATATATACATATGTATAAATATGTACATATATGTTAAATAGTAGATTAAACCATGTTCTCCCAAAAGACATGTTCAAGTCCTAATCCCCAGTCCTATGGATGTAAACTCATTTGTAAACATGATCTTTAAATATCCTATTAGGATGAGGCCAAGCTGAATCCGGGTGGGCTTTAGTCCAATATGATTGGAGTCCTTATGAGCAAAGGAAATTTGGACACAGAAGTTGAAGGAACAGGAGGAGATAAAAAGAGACAGATCATCATATGACAGAGGCAAGTCACCACCAGAGAGCCACAGACATAGGAGAAAGCATGATCCTGCCAATGACTTTTGATTTTGGACTTCTAACCTCCAAAACTGTGAGACAATAAATTTCTTCTATTTAAGCCATCCAGTCTGTAGTATTCTGTTGATGCAGCCCTGGCAAGCTAAGACATATATACATAAATACATACACACACACACACACGCACATACACATACTCACAAGTTTTCTAGCTTACGGTCTGGCTGGTCATTCATTTAGTCAATAAGCATTCATTTATTTAGCACCTAGAGTTTCTCAGGTGTTTAAAAAGGTTTATAGTGCCAGTACCTAAAGGATTTAAAATCTAGGGGAAATGACAGAAAAAAAAATGAAAAAGTTAGTATTTAGAGATGACTTACTATGTGCCTTGTGCTGTTTTAAGCACCTTATGAGTAATAATTCATTTACTATTTAGACTAATCCTAGAGGCGGGTGTTATTACTATACCAATTACAGATGAAGAAGACATCAATTATTAGATATGATAACTAATTTGCTCAAGGTCATGTACCTAATAAGTAGTGGAGCGAGGGTTGAACTCAGGGACTGGTGGATTTGGGTGTTTGGATATGCTTTCCAAAGGAAGTTAAGCATGTACTGTGTTATGAAGGCTAGCAGTTCTCTTCTACCTCTTTCCTTTATCCTATATCCTATTGAATGTGCTTACTCTCGAGCTCAGCACCTAACATTGCATTATTGACCTATAAAGTGAGGAAATATTATATAAAAACACAGAATTAATTCTCAATAGAATACAGGTGCAAATGATATATTCTATTTTCAGCCATAGCCTCCCAAACCCTTTGCACTATCCTCCATCATCTCTCTTTCTCCTCTATGGTCATCTTATAAGATGGAAGGAGCTTGGGTCTCCAAAGATCTGTGTAGAGTAGAGCGGACCTATATTGAGTTGAGGGCTGAGTGTGTTTGTATGTATGTGTGTGTTCAAATGTATGCACCCTTAGCAGCAAGCATTGTTTATCATAAATAATACAAGAGAAAAGTCCTTTGTCTTACGGCTGAAACAGAGAATGCTCACCATTCATTCCATAAATTCGGAAGTAAAAGATAAAAGAAAGAAGGCAGTAACAACTCAAATTAGTATTATCTTTTGAAAGGGCAAAGTTTGAGTAAGAGGAGTTAGGGGAGAGGTTTGGCAGAGAGGGAGATATTGGAAATCCAAAACATTGAATAAAATCTTCAGTAAAGGCCAAAGATCATAAAAGAGTTTCCTTGTCTGGCAATAGAATAAAGTCACTTTTTTTTTACACCTTTGAGACAGAGTCTTAAAGGTAAACTTCAGTGCAAGCACATGCATGAAATAATAAAAGGTGATTATTCCATGGGAATTTATATCGGATGCTGTTTCCTCAGTGAGACAGTAGTTTAAATTAATCTTCGAAGAGTAAAGGGATGCTGGGAGTTTTACATTTTATATTATATTTTAATGAATTCTACACTCAAGTAAACTCTTGGATTTATAAATTCAAGAAACAGATTTTAATAATTTTATAACTTTAAACATATTTCTTGAAACACAATCTATTGTATTGCATCGGATTAAATTCCCAGCAATGACATTAACTGGATAAATCTACTCATTGAACATGTTTGTCAGAATTGCCTTTCTTTCGGTACATTGTATGCAGAGAGTCATCTTTATTCTCTTAATACCTGAACCAAATGCCAGAAATAAGGCTGGCAGTGAGGAGGATAGGATTTCAATGTTTTGTCTTCTTTAAATAAGTGAAATTTCACAATCGTCTCTACCTTACCTTTATAGGTTACCACCCTTAAAGATAGTGTCATCTCTAGAAAAGCGTTGGTGAGTAAATAGAAATTGCTCAGAGCACCTGCTTCCTTTTATTCCCTAAGGGGAAAGCAGCTAGCAATGAGTCAGACGCTGTACCTGTCTTTGCACAGCTGGTATAGCACGCAGTTTAGTAGTTGATGTTTAATTTATCTGCACACTACCAGTAGAGCTTAGCATTTTAAAAAAATGTAACATTAGTTTAGCAAGACTAAAATAAAAGCAGACCTAAATAAAGTGCCTGAATTCCATTTGGATTTCCATTAGAGCTTTTTAAATGCTGATCCACTGACAGTCACTACATGGACACTTGACATTATTCCTTGACATCATCTTGGTCTAAAATAAACCTTTCTTTGGATTTTGCAAACTCTACTGGAAACTACAAAATATAAGGAATTGTCAGACGCTGAGATCAGCAAGGCTATAAAAGGACAAACTGAGCCCAATGTACCAAGTGTTCCTTCGCTGGTTAGAAATTTTGCACAGAGCCTGCAGGATGAAAATGAGATTAAGAATGAAGAAAGACTACATAGAAAAAACAGTTGTGACATTTCAAAATAAAAGAGAAAAGTGAATCTTGCCATTTTTCTTACATCTTTATTGCTTTTCCACCAGCCCCCTTCACTCAACCAGTACTCTGGTATGTCGAGCTTAAACAAATGACATTGGTACTCAAGCATTTTTGAAGAACACCCTCTCTTTTAAAGTGGTTGGAAAAAATATTTTGAAAGAAAAGTTTTTAAAAAAGATGTAAGATTACAGCATGAAAACACTTTGGTGGTTAAAATTTCTGTCTGATATATGTATCAATTTATTTTCTTCAAAAGCAGGAGCTCTTCTGCATGTGCATTCATGCATATTTTCACATATATGTTTTTTAAAGTTCTTGACGTAAAATAAATTTATGCTTATCCCAAAATGACACAGGCTGGGTAAAATTGCTTGTGATGAGGAATTGAAATGCTTGTTTTAATTAGAGAAAATGAATATGCATTTAAAGTGAAGTGGTCTCTTTACAAAAGTCCTTCATCCCATCAAAATAACAGTAGCAGAAGCACAGTTTCTTGTGCGGTTCTCTTGATTTTAAGGAAGCAGGCCTCTACTCCAGTTCCTGGCAATTAATCATGATTTTGAATTATTCACGGGAAACCCTTCATCCTTCACTGGTGATTGATTTAATGATGAGAAAATGGCCCATTTCTGGCCAATGAAATGTAAAGAGAAGTCTGCTGGGTGTGGGGTAAGAGGGTCTTCTGGACACACTTTCATTTCCTGATAACAAGGGCAGTAATGGATTCCTTCTTATCTGCTCCTCTCCCAGCCTTATGCAAAGAAGTTATGCCTGAAGCTGCGGGGGCCACATTATGACTAGGAGGCAGCAAGTATGGGGATGAAATTTCAGCAGGCTAAGATAAGAGAATGAAAATAGAAAGTGCCCGTGGCTTTGAC
>PVKH010005185.1:0-22226 GCA_004027955.1 Chaetophractus vellerosus
AAAAAAAAAATCTCCTGAGGCTATTTGGTGACTATGGCAAGGTTAACATAAGAAATGATTATTGCTGACCTATATACAACCAAATCACAATTAGAATTTGCAATAAAAAACAATATTCATTACAAGAGCAGAAAGGAAATAAATAATTAGATAAAACATAAAACATTTACATGATCACTATGAAAATTTATGACACTCTGATGAAAAAAAAATAAAGAAGATCTAAGGAAATGGAGAGCTATATTTCTCATGGATTGAAAGTTTCAATATTATTATATTGACAAATCTTCCCAACTTGATCTATAGATTCCCTGGAATTTCAGTCAAACCCTCAGGAAACTCTATTTGGTATATTAATGAAATGATTGTAAAGTCAACAGAGAAAACTAAAGACCTACAATATCCAACACAATAATGAAGATGACTAAAGTTAGAGGTTTCAATCTATTCAATTTTAAGAGATAATATCAAATTAGCATAATCTAGAGATCATGGTATTTGTGAAAAGATTGGCACATCAATATATGGAATAGTATAAAGAGTCCAGAAATAGACCCATACAAATACACTTGTCTTATCTTTGACAAAAGAGCAAATGTAATTGCATGGAGAAAGGACAGTCTTTTCAACAAAAAGTTCTTTAACTATTGGCAGTCCATATGCAAAACAAACAAACAAAACAAAACTAGTATGCAGACACAGAGCTTAAGCTATTGAAATAAAAGCCACAGAGACAAGGAGAAGATTCCAAAAGGTGATACATCTGGGGGAGGAAAAAGCCACAGATACAAGAATGCAGAAGCTGAAGGCAACAAGGCCCAGAGGAGAAAGCAGAAGCTGAGAATGGCAGATGATGTCACTGTGCCTTGCCACCTGATAAGAGTCCAGGTTCTACAGCAGCTGATCTTCAGGGAGAAAGCTTTGCCTGATGCCTTGGTTTGGACATTTTTTTCTCAGGCTTAGAACTGTAAGCTTTTAGCCTAATAAATCCCCATGTTAAAATCCAACCTATTTTTGGTAAATTGCTCCCAGCAGCTTTTAGCGTACTAAAAGTAGCAGGGGTGTCTAAATTTGAATTATATCAAGGAAGCACTTCAAAATGGGTAGGAATTCTAGGATTATCTAACATTAGTGGCAAAATTGGAAGGAACTTATAGGGCCTTGACATCCTTGGTATCCCCAAATCAGCCAACATTCACATTCCAGTTACTGTGCTTTACTCTATGAAAATCATGACTGAAACCTTGATAACAGAATGGCAGATTACTGAGTTTAACTGAAGCCAATATTTCTCATTATATATGTGGTAAATTTAGAGGGCTTACTTCCATTGAATTCAAACCTATATGTAGAAAGATTTTCTTATTTTTGTCTACTTTTCTTGAATTTCTGTGTCCAGCTTATATCAGTACTTCACATAGTATGATGGTCTCCAGCTGTAATTTACTTAGTGAGAAAAAGAGCAACCTGATCTTATTTCACTCATATTTACTACACAAGAAGAGAATACTAAAATATCACCCCCTTGGTCACTTTTTGTAGATCCACAGAATCTATTGAAAATTTTACCTAAATGGTTTACCATGATGGAGAATGTAAATAGAACTGTCCCTATACATTGTGCCAAAACCCCACATCAAAATCATTCCCTACCCTTCACTTTCCTTTTGAAAATATGGTTTTGAAGGCAGAAAAAGGAAGAAGAAGAGTGTGTGTGCTGAACCCAAAAACGTGGGCAAGGTCTGGGAACTGAAAACAGTTCCTTGAACCAAGGTCTTGGAACTGAAAACAGTTCCTTGGACTAAACAAGCACAGAGAGTAACTGATTTAAGATAGAGTTAGGAACAGAATAGAATGTTAGGACTAAATGAAAGTATGCTAATAAAAACAAGAACCTTAATTTAGTTTAGGCAGCAAAAATTCATGCTTAGATACACAAAAGTTAGTTATAGCTGGAACCCCAATAAAAGAACTAAGCAAGCAGCCACTCGGTGCTGTGTACACCTGAGTGAGTTACAGCCCACTGTTCAACTCATCAACCTGTCTGATGCCTCTTTGTTTGTGCGCCCAAACCTATCTTAATCAACATCTGGCACCCAACATGGGGCAACAAGAGGTAAATTGGGAATTGGGTTGACCGGAGGAGGTGAGATGCGTGGTGTGTACGCAGATCCTTCAGCAATGGCAGTGAAACATGGGAAATTCTCCCTCACAAATTGACAAATATGCAGGTATTTTAAAGGCCCTTCTGCATATCTCAGAGGTCCTTACTAAGGAACAGGTCCACCATGATTTGTTACAGTTAGTACGACGACACTGTTACTGGTTTTATCCTTCTAATAGAAACCAGTTAAATCCGACAGTTTGGCACGATGTTGGTCGTGCCCTTCGGCATGCCCATCAGTGGGGGGAGTCTATTTCTGCTGAGGTTTGGGCAGTTTATCAACAAGTTGCTTTACCTATACAGACTTTACAGAGTGTTGAAGACATTTCGGTAGAACAACCTATTGTTAAAACTGATGCTTCCACTTCTCCTATTTATTCTCCAGGTTCTTCTTCTCTGCCCTCTGTAGTTGAAACTGAAGGGCCTCCACCACCTCCCCCTGCTCCTCCTCAGGCTCCTGCACCACTGCCACCACCACAGCCACCTCCCCCTGAGTCTTCCACTGCTCCTACTGCTCCTGTTAACCCTTCTGTTCCTTACCCTTTGTTAAATCCTTTTCTTTCCCAAATTGATGAATATGACCAGTTCTTTCAAATCTTTGGAAAACTTATGTGCTGTCACCTAAGGAAGTGCTGGCCTGGACTTTGTCACTACTGGAAAATTAATACTTAAGAAACAAAATAAAGTCTATTTAGCCAATTTAGGAGTGAAACTAATGGGTCAAATTAGTAAGCTCTATGTTTCTGTTGGTGTGCCATAATTCTTTTCGTGTTTGTCTGTTTGTTCAGTGTCAGTGTATATTTTGATACCTCTGGATAGTTATATTAAATTAATAAGTGAAAATTCTTAAAACAGCTCTACTAAAATTTGATAAATTTGTTTAAGAGAATGTGTTCTGTAAAGATAAAATTTGTCTTAAGATAAAATGACTATAGTCTATGTGGTCATGGGTAGTTATAGGGAATTTGTAGAAGCACTGTTTAAATGGAAATATTTAAATGGTGAATTCCAAGAAGTCATTATTAAACAGAAACCAAATTGACAATAATAATAATAAAAGTAACTTCTTAACAGGAAAACCTGTCAGCAGTCAGCCTCCCCTGCCAACTTGTCTCTAAAAGACTGTTTCTAGTGTTGCATGCTACTAAGTATTTAAAATGAAGAAAAGTTATATTTGCATATAACCAATTTAAATAGTCATTTTAACAAGTTTGTTTAGTGTTGATGGTAATTGTATGTGTAAGAGGTTTGCTTGGAAACAGTTTCCAAAATCATTTTAATAAGTTATGTATGTAAGTCATATAAAATGTGTTTTTATTATTAAGGGAAAAGAAAATATAATTTTGTCCTATGATAAAATGACTGGTTATTAAGAAAGAGTAAATTGTGGGACAAAAGCTGAATGAATACAAAAAGTGCAGAAGATGTGCAGAAAAGAAATTTTTGTGGTCAAATTTAAGTAAGATTTAATGAGTCTATAAAATTTTTAAAAGCTTTACTATCAGATAGTATACTGATGCAAAATTAAAATTTTGTTCTTTCTCAAAGTTTCTTAAATCATTAGTCTGGTTTAGTAAAAGTTTACAAAGTTTTTCTCCTGAATAATCAGTATACAAAAAAGAAAGTCTGCTTTATCAAAATAACTTCTTGTACTGTAACCTTATCATTTCCTTGGTTGTTCAAAAGGAACAAGTCTTATCACTTTTTAAAAAAACATAATGTTCAAACCTGCTTTTTCAAAGTCAAATCCTAAAAGGTAGCTTTTATTTCAAACAGTTACAAATGATTTGGTCTTTTACCTAGGGAAAAGATAAAATACTCAAAATAGTTAAGTTCATTTGATATATTATAAGTTAAATGAAGTATTTAAAACTGTTCTACAATTAAAAGGAATTTTCTAATCTTCTAATAGTAAGCACATCAAGGATGTTTTGTAACAAAGTAAAAGAAATAAAGTAAATTTCAAAAGGTGCTATATTCCTCCCTGGGAGTGCTGGCCACTCTCCCAGGGACTGATGCATAAACCTTAAAATGTGATGCCAAAGGAGTGTTGTGTTCCTTCCTGAGGACAATGGCCCCTTCCTTGGGAATCAGCAAAATACTCACAAGTTGGCATCTTTAGTATCAAATTCATTGATCATAAACACAGTCACCCAAAACTCTAGCATCAGCTGCTAATTCAACACTTCCCAGCTAAAAGCTAAATATTGATAAGTATATATGTAAAACTGCTCCATTTATCTATCATTCCATAACTTTGTTCAATATTGACTTAATCTTTTATTGATTATGTTATTTGTCAATATAAGCTTATTAAACTAAATATGCATATTAGCATTTATCTTATATCTACCCAGGATTCTAGCCAAAAATAAGCCAAGTATATCAATGTGTCCCTTGTTCTATTAAGCATGTGAATGTATTTATATGTATCATAAAAGATTGGAGTATAACCATTAAACCCTTGTTTATAAACAATCCTTCACTTATTTTATATTCTGTCAATTATTAACAAAAACACACTATCTAAATACCAATAAAAAGCCCTGCCACAAAAAATGTTCAATAAACCCACCATGTGTCAATATTATATCTTTAAGGCTTTATGCCCTACTCATCCTACCTTCCCATAAACATGTACTTAACTTCATTGCAGCCCCCTCAAAAAAAAACTTTTAACACAACTCTATAAACATCTCCAAAATTCTCTTACCCAAGCAAATAACCCCAAGATTCAAGATATTGTTGAAAAAAGTAATCATTTACTAAAATTAATGTTACAAAAACAAAAAGGGGGAAATGGTGAGTTGTGAGAATGATTACATCAGGCATTATTTATGATAAATTTTCTAAAGGTCAGAATCAGATACATCAGCAGCACAACGTTTCTGGCAAAAATCAGGCAAAAGTACAGAAACAAATATTAGACAACCAGTTTATTGGAAGAATGACAGTAATAATCAATGGGAAAAGGCAGAAGTTAGGATAGGGGTTTGTGGTTTTGCTCTTATCATTACAGATAAAGGAGACCAGCTTTGGATCCCATCTAGATGCCTGAAACCTAGACATAAAAAACAAGAGAAGTTGAAATGATAAGGAGCAGCATTTGGCAGTCACCCCAGCAATCTTCTACTCCCACCTGAGGTCAGCTGAAGAAGCTGACACAAAAAGCGGAAATGATGGTAACTTCTAAGGGCAAAATATCCCTCTAACACAGTTATTCCTTGCTATGCTTACCTTGACCACCACAGTGGTAAGCAGTGCCCCTTCCCATAATTATACATATTGGGCTTATATTACTAATCCACTTCCTTTGGAATTATTGACATAGGGGGATGAATCCTACCCTGTTTATATTATATTAATCAGTCTTTTCATTTTCCTGAGCCCATTGATTCTTGCCTTCCTCTATAACCTGAGGAGGAAGGGGAATTTACAGAAAATTTAACTTTACCTTTTATAAACTACTCTCTTAATATTGGACATGATCCTGCATGCATGCAGCCTCAGAATCGCAGCATGGCTTTAATAAAAAAAAATCAAACTCGAATTTATATTCTCATTTTCTCTTATTTACCATATAAATCAGAGAATATGGTAAATCTGACATGTCCCTCTCAAAACAGATTATTAAATGACAAATGTCATGTTTGTCATGGTTTTACAGAGGTTGTGTTTTTTAATGATTCCTATGGAATTGTAAAGGATTGAGCCCTTATAGGGATGTCAAAGCCTCTTAAAAACACAACCATATCTTGGTTCATTAAAAATTCAACCATAACCACTAATCACAGTAATCCTCATTTCTGGACTTTTGGTAATACAACATCTACTAACAGCTCAATAAATTGGATAAATCAAGGAACATTTATCCTACAACCATGGGACACTAAACTTAACAAAACTCAAAATTATTTGTGGAGATCATTTTTGGGAACTGGCCCAATTTTTGAATGGCAAGGCAATAAGACTAATATTACCAATTTAAAAAGAAAATCAACTCAACTCCTTACAGTATGTCTATGAGATCCTATAGTTTTTATCATTGAACAAGTAACTTTTAGTGAAAGGGACATTAGCTGCTCCAATTGCTCTTTCTTTACATGTCATAAGAATTCATATTTGCAGGAAAATCAAACTCTTTGTAGCAAGAAGAAGAAATATGTTACTGGCACAGCCCTGCATCAAGGAGTCCAGATTCAATATGTTAAAGGCTGGCATAAAAATTCAAGTGAGATGTGGTATAGCCAGTCTCACATTGATATGGAACTGAATAATCATATGAATGATCTTGAAACTACTAATATACATTTGGGTAATCAAATCTATAATTTAAACTTGTTAAGATCTCTTAAAAGTGATTGGAATGAAAGTTCTCTTTGTATTACCCCTTTGCCTTATAATAATTGTGAGCATGCTTATGAAGTGGTAAAAAAATCATTTGATCGGATATAAGCATAATATTTCTTTAGTTATTTTAGAATTTCAAAAGAAAGTATTGAGCATGTCTCAAAATGAATTGAAAGAAACCTGTGGTGCAGAAATTTGAAATGAATTATCTGAAAATTTAAATTATGTCAATCCATTTCACTGGTGGAAACAAAAACCAATTCAAATATCATTTTGAATTGGATTAAGAATTTTTGTTTTATGCAATTTAATTGTTGGTATTTTCAAGGGTAGAGTACATATTCATAGAAAAATGAAAAATTGAATCTTATAAATTCATTTATGTTAAAAAACTTAGCCATGAAAAACTAATTTTACATTATTTGTAGTAGAAAGTAGTATACTAATAACCCCATGAATTCACTACTAATTAATTACAAAGAAGCATCCACATAAGGAATCTGAAGAAGTATAAAATATAAATGAAATTGTCTTCCTTGTAAGAGCTCAAAAGCTTGGCTAGTGGCCAATGACATGTAAGATTCTCAGAGGAGGACAACCTAAGACAGGCACAGACACAAGGGCCAAAGGAAAAGACAAGGGTGACAAGTTGTCACCTTGTATCATCATTGTAAAGAAACTGACATAATTATTTCTCTAAGTGGTTCCTATGTGATATGATATTTTACTTATAAATAAAATAAAAAAGGGGGAGATGATGGCAGAAAAAGGATGAAGAAGAGTGTGTGTGTGCTGGACCTGAAAAAGTGGGCAAGGTCTGGGAACTGAAAACAGTTCCTTGAACCAAGGTCTTGGAACTGAAAACAGTTCCTTGAACTAAGGTCTGGGAACTGAAAACAGTTCCTTGGACTAAACAAGCACAGAGAGTAACTGATTTAAGATAGAGTTGGGAACAGAATAGAATGTTAGGACTAAATGAATGTATGTTAATAAAAACAAGAACCTTAATTTAGTTTAGGCAGCAAAAATTCAAGCTTAGATGCACAAAAGTTAATTATAGCTGGAACCCCAATAAAAGAGCTAAGCAAGCAGCCACTCGGTGCTGTGTACGCCTGAGTGAGCTACAGCCCACTGTTCGACTCATCAACCTGTCTGACTCCTCTTTGTTTGTGCTCCCGAACCTATCTTAATCAACATGGTTTGTAGGATTTCATTCTTCACATCTATTTCTGCTTACTGTTTTTTGTTTTTTTAAAAGATTTATTTTTTTATTTATTCATATATCCCCCCCTTGCTGCTTGTGCCCACTGTGTTCATCCACCCTGTGCTCCTCCGCATCTGCCCATCTCCCCCTGCCACACCAGCTCACCAAGTGGCAACTTGCCATCTCCAGGACTCCCTGGGAACTGAACCTGGGGCCTCCCACGTGGTAAACCAGCACCCAACCAATTGAGCCACAGCCAGTTCCCTGTTTACTGTTTTTTTAATTTTATTTTTTAACAAGACAATATTTTAAAAAGACAAGAATATCATATGTAGTGTGATGGTTAATTTAGTTGTCATCTTGGTTAGCGTATGTTGCCCAATTGTTTGATCAAACACTAATCTTGATGTTGCCATGATGGATTTGTACAGGATGTTTATAACTACAGTCAGTTCTCTGTAAGTGAAGGAGATTACACTTGAAGTAATATATGTGGGAGTAATCCAATCATTTGAAGGCTTTGAGAGAAAAAAAATGAGTGTTTCCAGAGAAGAGAAATTTCTCCCTCAAGCCCATAATGTTAACTTTTCTCAAGGTTTTCTTCTTCTTGGCTTTCTATGTGCCTCCTGGATCTGTAGTCTCTTGTCTATCATTAATTTTGGAAATTTGTACTTGGTCTGTTTTTATTCAAAGCTGAGAAATGGTACCATCGTTCAGTAAGAGTTTGAATCAGAATCCATCAAACAATTACTTGAGGCAAAATAAGAATCCCATGCTTTCCTCCTTGTTACTTGGTTTCTGTAGTGTATGTGTCTCTGTTGTCAATGTACTCACTCTAATTTCCAGTCCTTGCATAAAAATCCCAAACAGAACTGGTGTTTTTCAGTCACTTTAAAGTAATGCTGGTTGCAAACACAGTAGACCAAGATTCTGTCACTGAAATATCCAACATGAAGCCACTTTACTACAAAATATCAGTGCCCAATATACCCTATCTTGCAGAAAGGTGGACATAATGTCTAGGCTAAGGGAAAGCAGCATGCAGATAATCATGCAGCCAGCATAGTAAATCATGGAGGTCACTAGTACCATAAAAATGTGACTAAGCAAAAATTAACCTACGAAACCCATCATGAAAGGAGCAAGAGCATGGAGAGCAAGCTGTTTACATACAGTTGCCCTTAGTGTTCAATAAATTAAACATACATTTGCACAATGAAACAGTATTGTGTTTTTAAAATTTATATATTACATAGCACACTAGTGACCTTATAATAGATACTGTGACATCAATTCTGCTTCAGCCTGAAACCCCAGTCTTTATCATACTGGAGCCCCATCTTTCCCCAAGCTAACAGGTGGATCAACCATGCCTTAAACACTGTCTTTGGTTTTCCAATTCTATGACTGAGAGTCACACTTCTGGGAGGTGTTTAGAAACATCAATTCTTTTTGTCCTCCTCTTCCTCTTGAAACTTTTTGAACACAAATATTCATTTGTTTGTATTCAAAATTGGAAAGTCTGTCATCTGACTTAGCAATATACCTAGATATGTAGACTAGGGAATTGCTCACACACGTGTTCCAGGTGACAACCATGAGAATTTCATAGTAAAACAATTCATAAGAGCAAAACAAAGAAATAACTAAATGTTCATCAATGTGAGAATTGATAGGTTATTTGTTACATATATAATGGGATACTATACAATGGTAGGAGATATCCACTCTGGCATTAGTGAATCTATCTTTCCATTGAGTAATGGAAGCACATCATGGAAAAAGACATATATGGTTCCAGTTATAGAACAGTTAAAAAGTAAGGCCTTAGAGGTGAATGTGGCCCAAATGATTGAGCTCACACCTACTACATGGGAGGTCCAAGCTTCATTTGCTGGCAATTTCTAAAGAAGACAGCAATATAGCATTATGGGCAGGTGCAGCAAGCTGACACAACAAGATGATGCAACAAGAGACACAAGAAGAAAAACATAATGAGAGACACAACAAAGCAGGAAGCAGAGGTTCCCAGTGCCTGCTAAAGAACATGAGCAAGACAGCAAGCTGATATGACAGGCAGGCAAGGCAAGCTGATGCAAACTGATGATGCAACAATAAACACAAGAAGAAAAAACATAATAAGAGACATGACAAAGCAGGGAACAGAGGTGGCTCAAGTGATTAGATGCCCCTCTCCCACATCAGAGGCCCCAGGTTCAGTTCCTGATTCCTCCTAAAAAAATAAATACAGGGAAGATGAGCAGACACAGCAAGTGCAAACATTGAGTGGGTGGGGAAAATTAAATTTAAAAATAAAACTTAAAAAATAGTAAGGCCTAATGAGGCATTATTTAAGTTACCTATGTAGTAGTTTCTCTAATTGGAGGAAGCAAGTATTTTCATTATGGAAACATAGGTAAGATATTCATTAAATTTGGAAATTCTTCCATTTCATAAAAAAACACATTGCGCACTCATATATTTTTAATATCTTTACATTTTAACATTTCTGAAAGCAGTATTTTCATAAGTGAAGTAGCTGCCATTGCTGCAGGCATAGTTTATAGTTTATTTTAATAACATTTTGCTTTTCTGTTCTACCATGAATGATATATGTAAACAATCAAGTAGACAGTGCTTAGCAAAAGTAGACAGATAAGTATGCCAGTCCCTAAATATTAATGCTTGTACTTAAGAACCTTGTTCTTGTCAAATTGAAACTTAGCCTAGTAATATATGTTGCCTGAGTTACTGTCTGAAAACCTCCTTATTCCTCCAATGTGGCCTCTCCCCTAAGCCAAACTCAGCCTCGTGTGGGACATGACTCCTGGGTATGAGTTTCCCTGCCACCAAGGGATTATTACCAAGTGCCAACTAGTGATGCATTTTTAAAAATACCTAGAATAAAAAGGGGAAAATTAAATACAAAAGAGTTTTTATGGCTAAGAGATTTCAAAGTGAGTAGGGAGATCATTCCAGAGGTTATGATTATGCATGTCTTCAAGGGGATAACAGTTACTGCCACAGTAAACAATGCCTCAAGCATGGGTGCTCCTGAAGGCTATAGATACATCTGGACTTTGTAGGCAGGGCAGACATCCCCAGAAAATTGGCACCCTGTCAGTGTGCCTTACCTTGTAATATATGTTAACCTGTCTCCCCAATGTAACAGTTACTGATTTACAACTTTCATACAAATAGTTCTTCTGACCCATTTATTTGAATATATAATTAACACTATACCCATTAAATATATGTCCCAGAGACATAAATCTTCAGTGTGTTCATAAGCTGTTTAAGCCCTTTGTTTCAGCAGAGTAGTAGCTAATACCTACTCTTCAGTTCATCAGACACACCCAACACAACTAAAAAAATGATGATGTTGGACAACACACATCCCCCAAAGCAGTTATCTATGTTTTCAAGCAATTGTAGTTAGATTGCCCCAGGGGATCTAAACTCCCTCTCGATCTGAAGTAGAGTGAGCATCACTATCCCAGAATCCTCAAATTGAGGAGTGAACAAATAAAAGGAGGAAATTCTGCTATGTGGTTTATGGACAAAAATAGACACTATTATTCTAGCAATGGAAGAATTTGAACACTGATATAAAGATAGTGGTCAAAAGAAGTTCTCAAATGTATCAAACTAATTAAAAATGTTATTAAAAGGAGAAAATATGAGGGAGGATATATGGGAATCCCTTGTATTCAATGTAAATTTTCCATATTCTGAGTTTATTAAAAATAAAGAAAATAATTTTTAAAAGTCTAAAAGACTTTTATTAATATGTATAAAATAAATGTTCACAAGCATACACAAAGAAATCCTTGCATAAATTTAACTGACAGCATTTTTTATTTCTTTTCTTTATTTCATCATATAATGATGCATCTTATGATTGATGGCTTCATAGAATTGATTGAATACTGACTTACTTTCGCTAACAAATAAATGTTACATATACTTTTTTACACCTAACATATGTTTTATAATATATAATCTGTTGCTTTTCTTCACATCTCCATGTTGCACAGGACACAAAAAAGCCATAAGTACATCTAAGTTAGGACTACATAATTCATAAATGTATAGGATTGTGAATGATAATACTAGCTGACTACCCAGTATCCATTCTTGCTTTCTTTACTGACAGAATCTTAATTTTGTTTGGACCTGTAATGCCCTGGTACAATTACTGATGAAAGCTTGCATAGTTGATTGACATTATAGCTGAATGAACCTTATTAATGTTTCTTTTTACTAAGCCTCTATTATTTATCATTTAAAAAATCTTTTTATAAATTTGCATACAATAAAATTGATGCAAACACAATTGATTGGATTTGTTGGGTGTATAATTCTGATTTCAGATGAATTGTTTTTCTTTTTATCATTAGTTCCTTTTTGTTAGAGTGGTGACACATATTGTTTCTCCATTCACTCCTTATAGGACATTTGGATTATTTTCACTTTTTAAACTATTTTGAATAAAGGTGCTATGACCATGTATGTACAGGCTTTTATATGGACATAAGTTTTCACTTATTCTAACTCAGTCATATTGTAAATATATGTTTATAAGAGTATGTCAACCTATTTCCAGAGTGAATTACCATTTTGGCAGTCCCACTAGTGTATAAAAATACCATTTGCTCAGCATTCTCATGAACTCTTATAATGATTGGTTTTACTTTTTTGACATTTAATGTCTGTAGTGGTTTCTCATATGGATTGAATTTGAACTTCCCAAATGACTAATAATGTTGAACATATTTTCTTGTGTTTATTTTACTCCTACATCATCCCTAAATGAACCCAAACTAAGTGAGGTGAATGTGAGAGTTTATGAAGGAGTCTAAAATATTGGACATGCCAAGTATATTATACACAGCCAACTCTCTCCATCAAGCAAATTTTGGGGCTGAGAATGAGCTGCTCTTCCTGAGGTTCAAATACATGCCATGTAACCATCATATTTTTCTTGGTATTCTCATCATATGCCTCTCACCCTGAGTATAACAACTTCAATCAGTATTTTAAAATAAAATTTCATTTTATATGTATATACATACATGTATTCATGCATACACACATACACACACAAACACATGCACGTGAATATACACAGTATCAATATAAACTGTTTTATGAAATTTCAAAACTAAGCCCCTTTGTATAACCACCTTGAAATTAATAAACAGTTTTCCTAATGACTTAACTTGATCACAACACTTTCCCCTCGTCTCCCAAAGGAAATCATTGTCCAGATTTTTAATATGATAGCATGGTTTTGTAATAAAGTTAAAGTAAATTTTTATTTATATAACTGTAGTTTTAAGAAATAATTAAGCCCTTTTTCTATTTTGTACACTTTGACACGTTTTTCCCAGTGTTAACTTTTTGTGAAATGATAATATAATATCAAAATCAGGGTATATTATTGATAACCCAGCATTCTTTTTCAGATTTCAACAGGTTTTCAGGTTTTCTTGTACTCATTTATATGTCTGTGAATTAAGGTCTATTCAATTTCTTCAGTTAAGTAGGCTTAAAAAGCCCTATCAGAGTCAAGACACTTAATGATTCCATCACCACAAGGATCCCTTGTGTTGCACTTTCATAAACTTGTATTGCCACCTCCTGCCCCCTGCACTCTACCTATTTCCTGGCAACAACTAAATTGATCTCAATTTCTTAAATATTATGTAAAATAGGAAAATAAATAGAATTACACTGTATGTAAGTTTTCATAATTGTCTTAAGTTCACTAAATATTTTTCCCTGAGTGTCATTCAAATTGTTGAGTATCTTAATAGTTTATTTATTTCTATTGCTGAGTAGTGTCCCATAGTATGTATTAATCCAATTTATTTAACCATTCATCTGCTGAAGTATATTTGTGTTTGTTCCAATTTAGGACCTATTACAAATAAAATATCTATGACCATTCATATACAAGTTTTTGAGGATATAAGTTCTCATTTCTCTTGTGTAAATGCCAATGAGTGATATTCCTGAGTTGTTTTAAGAAAGGGTTTTAAGAGACTGCCAAATTCTTTTCCATAGTGGCTGTATCTCTTTTCAGTACAACCAGAAATTTATGAATGATCAAGTTTCTCTACATCCTTATCTGCATTTGGTGTTGTCACAATTTTTGTAGTATTATATCACTGTGGGATTAGTTTCCATTTCTATTATGCTTAATGGAATTGAGCATCTTTTTGTTGCTTATTTACCATCTGCATATTCTCTTTTGTGAAATGTCTGTCTATGTACTTTGTCCATTTTCTTTTTTTAAAGATTTATTTATTATTTCTTACATATCGCCCCCCCCCTTTCTGCTTGCTCTTGCTGTGTGTCCATTCTTCTGTGTTTTTCTATGTCTGCTTCTTGTCTTCCCCCGTCCCCGCAGTGACGCACCGAGTCAGCCCTCCATGGTGGTGGCTCGCTCTGTTCGAGGGTGGCTCCACTCCATTCCCACGGGCGGCACCACTCCATGTTTTGCGGGCAGCAGTCCTCCATGTTTTTGCAGGCTGCTCGGCTTCTGCAGTTCGCAGGCAGCAGCTCCGCTTTTCACGGGTGACTTTGCCATGCCCGTGGGGGCTCCGCCCTGCCCATGGTGGCTTTTTGCCTTGCCCATGGTGGCTCTGCCCCACCCACGGTGGCTTGCCCTTCTCAAGGCCATCTGCCTGCTCGGAGAGGTCCCCGGGAACCGAACCCGGGGCCTCCCATGTGGTACCCCGGCGTGCTCTTTATCCACTGAGCTATCTAGCCGGGCCCTGTCCATTTTCTAAGTGGATTTTTTGTCACATATATGATTTTCAATTATTTCCTCAAAGACTACATTCTGTTTTCAATCTCATTATTGGCTCTTCGGCAGCACAAAACTTTTATAATTTTTGGGAGATCCAGTTATCTCTATTTTCCTTTGTGGATTGTATTTTGGTGATAAGTCTAGGAATGCTTGGTTGAGCTCTAGTTCCTGAAGATGTTTCTTATGGGTTTTCCTAAAAGTTTTATAGTTTTACACTTTATATTGCAGTCCATGATTGATTCTTAATTATTTTGTACAGTTTGAAATATTTCATTTGAGTTTAATTTTAATTTGCTTATGGTTGCCCAATTGCTACAACAACATTTGTTGTAAAGGCCACTATTTCCCAATTGCATTCATTTTGCTCCTTCATTAAAAGCAGTTGGGCATGTTTGTGTGGGTCTGTTTATTTTTTCTCTATTCTGTCCCATTGATATATGGGTACATTTGTGGTACGCAGAGTAATGGAACCCAAAGACATCCACATCCTAATTCCCAGAAACTACAAATATACCAAAGGGCAATAAAGTTTGCAGATGGAATTAATGTGACTATCCTGCTATCCTTAAAATGAAGAGGTTATCTTGAGTTGTCTACATGAACCCAATGTAATTACAAGGTTTCTTAAAGGTAAAAGAAGGCAGAAGTTTCAGAGCAAGAGAAATGGCATTGTGAGGAAGGAATGGCTTTACATTGCTGACTTTGAATTTGGAAGGGCATCATGAGGAAAAGATAGTGAGGATATTCTAGAAGCTAGAAAAAGTCAAGCAAATGGATTGTCCTGTAGAGTCTCTTGGAAGGAATATAGCCTCGCTGAAATGTTGATTTAAGCTCATTGAGACCAATTTGAGGTTACTGACCACAAGAACTACAAGAAAATAACTTTTAAACCACTAAGTTGGTGGTATTTTTCATGATATCAATTTGTAAGGAAACAAAGTAAAAATAAGCATAAAAACAAAAAAAATCTTACTTGAAAATATTGATAAACATTAATGAACCATTGAAAAGAAAATTGCTGATATCAGACTTTTCTTTCTTGTTCATATATAAATGATGTATTATTCCACATCTTATAATGCTGAAAAGATATATGGAATGGAATAAAGAAATTATGTCTCTAAAACTGATAACTGAGATAAAATGGACACATTCCTTGCAAGAACAATACTTAATAATTGATAAAATCATATATATTTGAATTGTGTCTTTGAGAACATAGACACAAAGAAAATATCAGATTGATACAGTTTTACAAATGAATGTGCAATCTACTTCAATGCATGCTGAGAGCTGCATTTTAATGGCATTATTCATAATTCCCAAAAGTGGAAAAGAATCCACGTGTCCATCAACTGATGAATGGATAAACAAATTGTGGTGTAAGAAGAAATGAAACCATGAAGCATATGACAACCTGGATGAAACTGGAGGACATTATTTTGAAGCAAGCCATACACAAAAGGACAAATATTGTATGATTGCACTATTATGGACTAAATATATTGTGTAAATTCATGGAGTTAATAATTAGAATACAGGTCTCCAGGAAATAGAATGAGATTAGAGAACAGAAAGCTGAGGTTTAATGTGTGCAGAATTGGTAAGAATGTTGTTTCTAAATCTTTGAAAAATAATAGAAATGGTGAAAACATATTATGGTGTTTGTAACTAGCAATGCCATTGTATGGGTATGATATTGATTGAAAAGGAAAATCTAAGGTTATATATATTACTAGAAGGAAAGTTAAAAACTGTAACATGGTACTGTATATGACAATAAAACCTCATGTAAAACATTTATGCATGATATTGCATATATAAGACTGTTTTTACAAAATGTAAATACCAAAATACTAGAAAGAATTAAAAAGAATAGTAACTACGTATGGCAGGAGAAGCACAGAGAGATTGATAGGTGAAAAATTTTGTTTGTTTATTATTATCATTGGAATGATAAAAGTGCCCTAAGAATGATTGATGTGATGAATGCACAAATATGTGATTAAAACACATACCATTGATTGTATAGTTTGGATGGATTTATGCTTTATTAATATGTGCCAATAAAATTGATTTGTAAAAATACTTAAAATTTAAATTTTCAAAATGGCAAAGTGACATTAAGAAAATGACAGTTTGACACTACAGGTTTCATCACCTCACAAAATTTTTATACAGCAAGCATAAACTAGCAGAACCTTCTTTCACAGACCGTTAGAAAAAACAGTTGTAGCAAATTGGCAATAACCAATACGAGAAAAAAGCAGCTTAACAATAGTAGGAAAACCTCATGGCACCATTACTGACTCTTCCCACACCTTTTACACAGATCTTTGAGGAGACCACCTGCAATATCAACCCACACTGGGTTTCATGTATGTCTGTACAAATCTGCCTGGTGGCAGCCTAGATGATGAAAAAGGCCACTTATCTTTGGTTCTCTGTCTTAGAAATTTCCCTGAATGTATAGGCAGCTACAACAGTGTAAGAAATAGTCAATTCACAGCTACCTTGGGAAAGTGATTTCCAGGTTTAATACATAAAATAGAGTGTCTGAGACTGGAAGGAAAGATTATTTCAAAGGGGGAAGAGGAATTTGTGTAAACAGGGAAATTTCTAGGGTCATTAACAAACACACAGAAAAATGCATGCTTAGAAAATAGCAGAGAGGACTCTACACTTTGACCTTGAGATCTTCCTCTAGTTAATTCTTGGGTTATCTAAGCTCTGAAGGAGAGGAGTAGCTAAATCAGTGCCAAACTGCTAACACATTGAAAAGTATTTTTGGGAGGTGGATGTATTGGATTGGGGGTAACCTTTTTAACTTCTGTAATTCAGGTAATCTCTGTCATACCACTAGCTGGATACATACTTAAGGAAATGAAAATTCAAGGACAACATTTTAGATTTATCACATTAAAATATCAATATGTTCAGTGAACAGCAAATTATTACAAGACATTCAAATGACTAGAAATAATGTCCTATCCAATTGAGCAAGATAAAATATAAGAAACCATCACAGAAGAAGATGAGAATTTGGAGATTTCCAAGCAAAGACTTGTTTAAAAATTTTTTCTTAATGGAGTGTGTAACACTGATCAAAATGGTGGAATGAGACAATCCAGGGTCCTGTCCCATCACAGAAAATTTGAAGAACTAGCAAATACAGACAGATAAATCTTTCTCAAAGCTCCACAAAGCAGTTAAATGTTTGCATGGTGAGTGTCAAAGTAAGACAAAAGTCAACTTAAAAAATGGTAGACTAGCATCTCCTTTGTGCCATTCTAACACCTCACCCATCCTCATATCAACTTGGCATATACCTGTCCCTCAAGTTCAGTGTGAGTCCCTGATCTATGTTTCAGAGAGAGAGCAGAGTAACACTAATGCATATACTATTATATATACATACATATATATATATATACACACACACATATATATATATATACAAGCCAGGCCATACTATGACATTGTGACAGACTGAACCAACATATTTATCATAGGCTGACTGTCCAAGAACTTGACCTGCATGTAGAGGCAGCTCAGTAATGTCTGCTGCAGAACACTGTAGGAGAATAAGTGAACTTCAGCTCCCTGGAGAAAATGATTGTAGTTTGTGGTACATACAGTGTGCCATCAAGGAGCATTAGTAACTGAAGTTTCCTGGGGAAAAAGGAAAATTCACACCTGTTTAAACAGTGGAATTCTTAGGGCCACAATGCACATATCTATGATAAGACATATGTACAGAAAAACCCTGGGAGTTTATATGTTTTGTTTCAGTGCTACTCTCTACATGCTTTGTATGGATAAGATCTAAAGAAGAAGAATCAAATACACCAATCAGTAAAAACTGAAAATAAATTGCTCTTATTTACCTGTGGTTTTTATTCTCTTATTTATGCTCTTATATCTCTGTGAGTGGATAAGAAAGCATGATTAAGTTTTATGCTGTATTCAAGAGACACACTTTAAATTCAAAGACACAAGAAAGTTGCAAGTGAGAGAATGAAAAAAATATTACATCCGGAGAGTACACATAGAGAGCTGTGTGGCTGTACTCATAGCAGACAAAATGGACTTTACATTAAAAATTTTTCAACAAGACAAGAAGGGGATTATATAATGATAAAAAGTCAATTCATTAAAAAGATAAAATGATTATGAATATACAGGTACTAACAAGAAAGTCCCAAAATATGTGAAAAAAACTTTTTCATTACTGAAGGGAGAAATAGCTGAGTCTACATTCACAGTAGTAGACTTTAATACATAACTTTGAATAATGGTTGGATCATCTAGATATAAGATCAATAAATCAAAAGAGGTTACAACAAAACTCAAAACCAAAAGTCATAGTAAAAACATATGGAACACTTCATCCAACTATAACAGATTACTTTTTCTCCCTAAATAAATGTAAAATAATTCTAAATTTTCACAAATAAATGGAATTATATTCCATTTATACGTTTGGAAAAAATAAAAATCTTTAAGATGCCAATACTACAGGAAGCAATTTACAGATGGAAAGCAATTCCAATCAAAATTCCAACACAGTCTTTGCAGAATTGAAAAATCAAAACATCAAATTTATATGGAAGGCTAAGCAGCTCCAAATAGGCAAAACTGTCTTGAAATAGAACAGAGTTAGAGGATGCACACTTATTGAATTCAAAATTAATTACAAAGCTATTATTTTACTATTATCAAAATGATGTGTGATTGGCACAAGGACAGACACATAGAAAAATAGAATCTGATTGAGAGTTCATCTATTGTCATCTATGGACAATTAATTTTTTTAAAAAATATTTAATTTATTTCTCACCCCTCCCCCATTTTTGTCTGTGCTCACTTTCTGCCCTCCCTGTCTGCTCTGTGTTCATCTTCTTTTAAGGAGACATTGGGAACTGAACCTGCAACCTCCCATGTGGGAGGGAAACACCCAATCTCTTGAGCCACCTTCACTCCGGACAATTCATTTTTGACAAGAATGCCAATCCACTCAATGGGGAATGAATGATCCCTTCCACAAATGGTGCTTGGAAAAGGAGTAAGCCAATGCAAAAGAATAAAAGTGAAACCCTACCTCACACCCTATACAAAAATTAAACATGGAACATCCAATATAAAGATTAAAAGTATAAAAGTCTTAGAAGAAAGTATAAAGAAATATCTTCAGGAACTAATATTAGGCAAATGATTATTACAAACTACCTCACCATGTGCATGAGCAAAAAATGGAAAAAAAAAGCATAAATTTGACTTCATCAAAATTTAAATCTTTGCTATATCAAAAGGCATAATCAAGAAACTGTAAAAAGCCTACAGAAGAGGAGAAAATAATGCTAAACATATATATGATAATGGTTTAATAAAAAAATCTATAAAGAATTACTATTAATCAACAACAAAAAAGACAACGATTAATTTAAAAGAATGCTTGGAGATTGGGTGTAGCTCAGTGGTTGATTACCAGCTTCCTAAGTATGAGGTGCTAGGTTTAATCCTCTGCCCCAGCACCTGAATAAATAAATAAATAATTCAATAAATAAATAAGGGCCAGGGGCTTGAAAAGATATTTCACTAAAGATATTCAAATGGCCCAAAAGCACATGGCTTATCTTATATATCTTTGTTCTTCATAAGTGACTTTTAATTCTTTTTATGTTTGTAAACAAAAGTTTGGTACTAAGTGAGATCTATGATTTTTCTGACTGTAATTTCACAAATCAATTATTTGATGTCTCCAATTAAAATTAAAATAGTTACACAGTGGGCAATAAAGTCAAATTTTTGGTTGAAAAAAAGTGTAACAGTATTAAGTTTGGTTTAAACCTGAATGTATTAGTGAAATTGGAAATAAACTCTTATGAAATGTCAATAAAATTCAACATTGAAAAAAATACCTATGCAAAAAAAAAGAACTATCATTTGTTAGAAGAAATTCTTTTTAAAAATATATAAAGTGTATTTCAAACCCCAAATATGTGGAAATGTTGGCATCATACATAACATGTCCCTGTCATATCAGACAGACATAAAGAAAAGAAATTAAGAGAGGTAACAAAACTATCCTCATAATGTTGTTTCAATTTGTAAGGAGTTAGTAATTATTTGCAGCTAATTACATGATAAAATATGCAATTAAAAAACAAATTTACAAATAGTATTCAATATTTGCATGCAATAAATAAACTATTAAATATTATAAATATATTAATAATTGAAGAGTCTGGCTCTTGCCCAAATATTACGTGTGGTCACTCAGTCCTGACTATAGAAAATTACAAAGCTTTATCTGATAGCCTCTTGAGAGAAAGCTGCCTTCTCCATATCAGGCATGTTGTACAGTCAGTGCATTACAGTTTTCTGAAGGGAGTTCAGTCATACACTCAGGAACCCCTGAACCAGACAAACTTATACATGTATCTGTATTCCTAGTCCAGAAGCATCCATGGTGGGACCTTATCTGGGGTCATGACTAAGGTAGTTTCCTGGTGTCTCATCCATGACCTCCTAATTGGGGAAACTTTGCTGATACAATTCTCCCCACTTTGTCTCAGTGCTTTTCTACTCAGCCCTTCGCTGTCTTTCCATTTACCCTTTCCAAGGGCTACTTGACAGTGAGACAATTTCCCCCATTTGCATTATATGTCTTCTGCCCCTACCCAGTGCCATCTCAGTGTTCAATGAAACACTGAGAATTATTACCTTTTATCTTTTGCTTTGTGATTGCACTGGCATTAAGTGCATAAACTATATTTTGACTCTTTGTACTAATTGCCCATCTTAATACTAGGCAGCTGGAAAAATTGGTAAAATGAGCAGATAGGTCAAATAAACCCAATGACATTCTAGAAGAGCAAAAACTCTGAGAGTACTGCAGGGAAGTTAATCTATGTGTCTTAGGGCATGAACAGACTCAAGGATCCTGTGATGTGTTAGTGGGTACCATGAGAAAATATATCAACCATGTTAATGGGTCTTAAGGCATGCTAGGGTATTGTTTGCAGAAATATTTCAGTCCCAGTGGGGACCTTATGTAGTTCTCCATAGCCCTCAGCTGTGCAGCAATCTGGCCCTTGAGTCCAATTGTAAATTGAATAAAGGATCTCTACGTCTCCTTGGGAAGAAGTTCCTCAGGCACTATTCACAGTGCTCTGTCAATGAGACTAAAACTCTGAAAGGACCCTTGTGCTGAAATATGATTTTTACATCTAAGCAGATCCCTGGCACTCATTAATACCTATGGCACAGAAAGTTAGATATATGCTTTCAATGGATAGGACAGTGCAATCTTTCATGATCTCTTTGCCTAGTGGCCTGAAGAGACCATATAACTTGGTTCGTTTGCCTCCACCATAAAGGTGGTAATCTTGTTAAACTTAATGAAGAAAAATGGTGCTGCATGGGGCATTTTAATACAGTCCCCCTTCTTCAGGATGCCCTGAGAGCAGCTACCACCAACACCACAGAGTGCCAGCAGATTACATAATAGCAGGGGCAGAACTGCCTCTATGTTTTCTGGATGCTGAATGATTCCATGCAGCACTCATCACTATTCAATCTCTCTATGTTTCCCCTACTGTACATAGTTGCTATTCTGTTCCCTTCTCTCTAGTTTATTTCTATTTCTATTTTGTAAAAACAGTCCTATAAATAATCTCTAACTGCCA
>PVKH010005186.1:0-22403 GCA_004027955.1 Chaetophractus vellerosus
TTAGGTACCTGGGGCCAGGGATTGAACCCGGGACCTCGTATGTAGAAAGCCGGCGTCAACCACCGAGTCACATCGGCCTCCCTGAGTTGTTTTTTTTGTTTTGTTTTGCTTGTTGTTTGTTTATTCAGGAGGTGCTGGGAACTGAACCCAGGACCTCCCAAGTGGGAAGTGGGAGCTCAGCCACTCGAGCAACATCCGCTCCAAACACTGACATTTTTATGGCATGAATATGTTTTCATCTGTTCAGGTCTTAATTATGTCTTTCAACAAGATCTCAGTTTTCTTCGTGTAGGTTTACCTCTACACCTTTCTTTTTTCACTCTGTACATGGGATAGTTTCCCCCATTCCTAGGTTCTTACTGCCATAGTGAGAAAAAGCTTGACTCTCGTATTTTTAGGTATAGCAAGAAACCTCGTGAAAACATCTTATTGTAATTGTAGGGTCTCCAGGGTGCACAGAAACGAGTCCACACAGCAGGCCCGAGACTGCCCTCCCCACAGAGGCCTGCTTGCAAGGGGGTCTTGGCTGTGTCGGGGAACGGGGATGTGGGGAGGGCTCCCGCCGTTCTCTGATGAGGGCCTCAGTGCGCCTGAGCTGGCCAAACAACGTGGTTTACGCTGAACTACGAATCTGGAACTGCGGACCGTGCTGGGCAAGGGTGCCTATGTCAGAACCCCGGGCTCCGAGTCTCACAGGCCCCCGTCAGACAGCTCTTCACATGTCACAGCTCACACTGGACTGGCTCCTCTAGGACAGGGATTCCTCTGACTTTGACCCGGTGCTGACCTTGGCTGACCTTGCTTTGTGTCCTTTTGCTGTAAGAAATCAGAATCACGATAATGACTATACGCGGTCCTTCTAGAGACCCCCCCAGAGCTGGGGGTGGGCTTGGGGACCCCGACACACAGGCACCCAGTCATTCCAACAGAGAGCGCATCCTCTCTTGTCTAATGTGTATGTTGCATCAGCTATTCCATCTTGTCTTTGTCCATTTCCTGTTCTAACTGAAATGGCTTCAACGACGTGCCATTAAGAGAACACTCGCTGCTGACTTCAGACCTCCATTATGTTCAGGTGCAGGGAGGCCTCACTTCACACAGCGTTGAGTCACACCCGTTCCCACCACCAAGGCGGCTCTTTAACTGAGTAACTGCCTAAAGCAGAAACGCCCACGCTAGCTCCTCAGGCTGCAGCTCACCGGGCAGATCACGCTGCACGCCATGCTGTGACCCTCACGCGGAGATGGCAAAGTCTGCAGCTGTGCTGCCTGCTCGTCTTCCAGTGAAAAGCCCACCTGACAGTTTACAAAGGGAACCGCAGAGGGGAACTGGCCAGCAGAGATGAAAGTGCAGCAAAGAAACAAAGTGGTGACGCTGGGAGTAAAATTCAGGTTGAATGTACGTGCAGTTAGAGAAGAAATCGTGGGCTGAGGGAACTTGACTCGGCCGTCGTTCAAGCTTCCTGTTGTGCAGCCGGCGTGAGCCTGGCATAACTGAGGAAGGTGACTGCGATGCAAAGGGTGGGGATGTCCCGCAGAAAGCGACGCTGGCAAAAACTTCCACGTTAAAGGAGCTGAGGGAGCTACAGCGTAACTTAAAAAGCACGAAGGATGAAAGCAGGAAGCTGACCCAAACTCGGGACAAACCCAGTCTGCACAATGACAAGCACATCCAGTTTTACCTCTTCCTCTGTGCCCGACCTGCTGAGTGCACACTGCTTCCACTCCCTTTCTCAGCTGTGCTGCTGGGAGGTCCGTCCAGGCTCTACGGCCCAGCTGCCACCCGGAAATGCGGCGCCCAGGCCTCTCCTGCCACTGGACCTGCTCCAGCTTCTCTACTCTGCCACCCCATGGCTACTTCAAGGTCAGTCTAGAACATTCCCCTGCCCCACCAAATTCTTCTTTTCCTGGTAACTGATATCCCACTTAGGTCTAAAGACCTAACACTACCCCAGAACACACGCTCTCATCCACCCCTTGCTCCTAATCAGTCAGGGCGGGGTTGCTGCTGGAAGGCCCCCTCCCCCAGCTGGCCGCCCTCTGACCTGTCCTCCTGCTCCTATCCCTGCCCATCCACTCACCACCCTGATGCCAGAATAACCTACGGTTCCACTATGATCACGTCACTGCCCTGCTTACAACCACCTCGCTGACCAGTACAGCCTCCATTATAAAATCCCACCCTCCTCTGATCTGGCCACTGTCTGCTTGCATTGTTTCAGACAGAAATCCAACCTGATAGAGCTTATGCAAAAAGCAAAATCCACTATAAGGCTCCTGGACTGTCTCATGGAACGCAGGGCAGGGCCACGGCTAGAAGCGAGGGCACAGGTGTCCATCAAGTCGCCCCCCTGCTTCTCCTGGCATGGTGGCTCCATCCCCGCCCCGCCCCCAGCAGCAGACTGGCAGGAAACACGGCTCCAGAGCCTAGCGCCTTCACAGTTTCAGCCGACACATACAACACACACCCTCATCTCAAATTTTAAAATCCAGAGAGACACCCTGGTCAGCCAGTGACGGGAGGTGCCCATTTCTGGATCAAGACAGAAGCCACTAGACGAGAATCAACACACAGAACTGGGGGGAGTCCTCCTGTCTCAGAAATTCTCTGAATCCTCGGGGGAAGGTTGCAGGCAGACAAAAATAAATAAATAAATTAATTAATTAATTTAACCAAGGATGTAAAGGACTGGTACATGGAAAACTACAAAACACTGCTGAAAGAAATTAAAAAAGACTTAAACAAATGGAAGGACTTACCATGTTCATGGATCAGAAGCCTAAATAACCCAAAGCGATTTATAAATTCAATGCAATACCAATCAAAATTCCAACAAAAACTTCTTTGCAGAAATGGAAAAGCCAAGCATGAAATTCATACGGAAAGGGGTAAGGGGCCAAAGCCACTCTGAAAAAAGAGCAAAGTTGGAGCACTCAGACTTCTTGATTTTAAATGTACTGCAAAGCTATAGTAATCAAAACAATGTGGTGCTGGCACAACGGAACAGAAGTAAGAGTTCAGAAATAAACTCTCTTATCCACTACCAAGTGATTTTGCTCTAGGGTGCCAAGTTTATTTAATGGGGAAAGAAAAGTCTCTTCAGCAAATATTGCTGGAAAAACTGGATGTCCACATGTAAAAGAATGAAAGGGAACCCCTACCTCACACCATATACAAAACTTAACTCAAAATGGTCAAACCCTAAATATAAGAACTAAAACTAGAAAACTCCTAGAAAGAAACATAGGGGAACATCTTCAAGATCTTGTCTCAGGCAATGGATTCTTAGCTTTTATACCAAAAGCATGAGCAACAAAGGAAAAAAATAGATAAATGGGACTTCATCAAAGTTAAAAGCTTTGTGCAAAGGACATTATCAACAATGTGAAAAGACAACCTACAGAATGGGTGAAAATAGTTGCAAACTATGTATCTGATGAGGGTTTAATATCCAGGACATACAAAGGACTCCTCAAACTCAACAACAAAAAGGTAAATGAGCCAGTTAAAAAACGGGCAAAGGACTTGTATGGACATTTCTCCAAAGAAGATATACAAATGGCCAATAAGCACATGAAAAGATGTTTAAAATTATTAGTCATTACTAAAATACACATCAGTAATGAAATACTACTTCATACCCACAAAAATGGCTATAATCAAAACAGCAGAAAATGATGAACATTGGTGAGGAAAATGGAGAAACTGGAAACCTCATACATCACTGGTAGAAATGTAAAATGGTGCAGCTACTTTGGGAAACAGATTAGCAGTTTTTTTTAAACACAGAATTACTACCAAATGACCTGGCAATTCCACTCTAAAGTTATTTATCCAAAGGAAAAGAAAGCAGGACTCAAAACAGATATTTATACACCAATATTCATAGTAGCATTACTCACAATTGCCAAAAGATGGAAACAACCCAAGTTGTTGAATGGATAAAATGTGGTACATACACACAACGAAATATTATTCAGCTGTAAAAAACGAACGGAGTTTTTATATTACGACATGGATCAACCTTGAAAACATAATGCTGAATGAAATAAGACACACACACAAGGACAAATATTGTGAGATTCTGCTTATATGAGGTATCTAGAACAGTGAAATGCAGAGAGACAAAGTGGAATAGTGGTTAAATGGGGCATGGGTTGGGGACGAGAGAGAGTTACCGCTTAACAGAATTCGGTTTCATCGTTGGGATGATGAAAATATTCTGGATATAGTCACTGATGGCAGACACACAACACGGAATGCCCTAATACCACTGAGTTGTACCCTAAAAAATAGTTAAAATGGTAAATTTTATCTTCTGTGTAATTTACCACAAAAAAAAAAAGGCTACAAGCAGACAAGCGTACGTGAGCGCTGGGGAATTCTCTGCTGTGCTGCTGGCCTCATCCTTCTGAGCAGGCACACCTGCTCATCCTGACAACACAAAGCGCAGACAGCACTGTCAGAATGCCCTGCCCTCTCTCACAAGAGGAGCTTCTGGAACAACAGGGGAACCGTAACCTGGTAAGCTGACTAAACTGCGGGTGCTCCGAGGTGTCGGGGTGGATTGTACGTGAAGTTGGTTCTACAACTCCTGTCTAAGGCTGTGAAGCACATTTTCCAAAATCCCCTTACTTTTATGCTCTTGGGTTAGAGCTGGCCCAAGAGGGATGTGAGCTAGAGTGGAAGGCAGAGGTGAAGGAGAGGCTACCATTCTCAGAAGGCCATGAGGTAAGACACAGGGACAGACAGGTGTAGTGGTGCCTGGCTGACCACAGCTCGTCTCAGCTCAGCTCCCAGACTGCTGGCCCCGCTGACCAACAACGGCCGCCGGTGAGGCTGTGCTACAGGGAGCAATGGCTTCCCCAGATGGGACAGCTTCCAAGACCTCTACGGGAGCTCCCCAATCCTGGTCAATCCCATTTTGGTGGCCAAATACGTGTGCTTCTCCTCTTTTCTTACAAGTGTCCAACTGTCCACCAAGGACAAGTCTCCTTTTCTCTGCTCCTTCAAATTCCCCCTTTTAGACCCTCACCTCACCAGCTTCCCTCACATCCAGGTAATAGCTAACTTTATATATTAAATATTTTATTGCCATCTTTACGGTGGCTCTGTTTTTCTGACTAGACCCTGGCTGACATAAGAGTTGACTTTTTAAAAGATGTTTATATGCCTTTATCAGTTTTATAAATTTGTACTTTTTTTGGATGAAATTCATTTTAATCTCCTCTGACTAAAAACTGTCACAAACAGAAATTACAATGCTTTTATTGTTTTAACACAGATATACTTTGCCAGCTAATCTCTACGATTTCCAACATGTGGACTAAGAACTGTAACTTACATAGAAATCTAAAATATACAAAACTGAAGTTAGTTTAACCAAAATTAGATACTTTCCCTTCATGGGAATTAAGTTAGAAAATACCACATGGTTTTTAAAAAACCTAGCTTTCCCTTGTGGTAAACTGGCAATCCTGGTTTTTCCCTGCACCCCAAGGTTTAGATTACTGTTAACAGAACAGAACATACAAGCCCATTTTGGAACCACACATGTAATACTTATACTTACCCAAATAAATTTAACATATCTTTTTTCCAAACAATTTCTTCCAAAACCATTTTTTCCAAAATATTTAATACAGTGATTTTCTGTTTTTAGAAAAGACAGTATACTTTCCAACCCTTCCCACCTGGAAAGAAAAACAAAGCACTGGCCACCACTCAGGTGAAAAGGGGCCTTTCGGTGCGGTGGGCAAGGACGAGAGCGCTTAGAAGCAAGGAAGGCCGGCCTGGGGGTGGCGCTGCTCATCCTCACGACGACGCACTCTGAGGCGCTCTGCTGGCGTGTTAGGCACTGAGCACGCTCAGCTTGTGGAGCTGGTAGAGGGCTGTGCTCGTCCCCCTGCTGCCCTCCCTGTCGGCTTGGTCCATGACCAACTTTGGGTCAACCTAATGAGACAGACAAAGGGACAGTCAGGCTCACAGGTTACTGGCAGGGGCTTTTCTAGACATAAAATAAATACATAAAATTATGCACACATTTATACATAGACACAAAAGAAACCAGAAAGCGTCCATTCTTTTTTTCCAAAAATACTCGTATAATGCTTCTCTATTCTCAAAACACCTCCTATCATATACTTGATGGTTCATTTTTCCTCCCAGTTAAGCCAGTAGTTTATTAAGAAAATGAGAGAAGAGAAATGGGAGAAAATAAGATTATGGATCTCAGGTAGAGAAAAGAAAAGGGCTAAAACGGGGTGAAAAGGGCTGATTTACAGACCACAGTCCTCATTACAGATTACAAGTCCCCTGGTCGACTTGCACGACAGTTCATTTTTAAATTCCTGTTTAATACTATACCTTTACTCAGAAATCTCCCACACATTCTTTCCTACATTGACCATGAACAAGAACTCCGTTGTAAGAAGCATTTAAAGCTGTGTGTTCCCTAAAACATGCCAACCTCAAAACGAAGTTCTGCTTTCCAACCAAATCCTGCCACTGTTCCCAGCCCTGTGCCCTGGCAGGAGGGGTGGCTGGTGCGTCCCCATTCTGGCCCCCAGCATGCAGGGCTCTGGGCACACAAGGGAGCTGGCTCCACAGACTGGCCCTGAAGGAGGGTTCTATGGGGGGTGGGGCGGTCAAGGGCACCTGGACAGATGAGAGTCCTCACAGCGAAAGCCACCTGTAGACTCAAGTTGGAAAGTACGATCCCCAGGGCATCTTCTGACTTACACTGCCAAAGAATGAGGAACTCGTGCCCAGCCAGCTTATTTATAAAGAAATCCCTGGCTCTAGAATTAAAGCTCAAGATCCCTCCAGAGTTCCTGTCACTGAAGTGACGTTTCATTCTATCCTAAACTTTCAGACAGAAAACATCCAGGTGACCCACCTCACCAGCACTGGAGCTAAAAGCTAACTAGCAGAGCAGCAGGGCCGACGTGGAAGAGTCATATACATAGGTCGCCAGGCACTAACAGGTGAGAGCCACTAACTCATAACCTGACTTTTCCAAAGCCACAGGGCCGTCAGCCTGGATCTGACTGTTCCCCAGACACGGCATGAAGTGCACTACCCAGAAACAGCCTGTCGGGTGCGTGCTGCGCTCTGGGGCCACCACGGCCTCCCGCTTCCTGCTCCCTCGGCGTCCCCACGCGGCTCCATGACCAGCAGGTAAGCCGGCTGTCAGGCCTTTGTCCTCACTCACCTGATCCCAATCATACGGCTTCTCATGCCACGTAGGGACAATTCTCTCTCTCGGTTTCAACTGACAGAATAAACTAAAATTTGAAAAAGGAAAATTAAATTACCTTAATTATATTTTAGTAATTGAAAACACGACTAATTTTTTTAAGATTTATTTTTTGTTACATATCCCTTCCCTTTCTGCTTGCTCTTGCTGTGTGTTCATTTTTTGTGTTCTTGTGTCTGCTTTGTCTCCCCCTGCTGCAGCAACACGCTGAGTCAGCTCACGGCGCAGGCGGCTTGTCCCGCTTGTGGGCGGCTCTGTTTCCGTTCCCAGGTGGCTTTTGCTCCGTTCGCAGGCGGCTTGCCCTGCCCATGGCGGCTTTGCCTTCTCAGGCGGTCTGCCCGCTCGGAGAGGTCCCCGGGAACTGAACCCGGGGCCTCCCATGTGGTGTACCGGCACCCTATTCACTGGGCTACAGCCGGCCCCTTTTTTAAGATTTAAATCCTATATATTTCCCTTCAGAATTATAACTACCATAAGTTTCTAAAAGGTTGAATTGTATACAGTTATGTGATCAGAGAATGTTTTAATCCACAGCACGTTCAAAAAGGGGGACTACCTGAGGTTGCTCTGTCACCACAGCATTTCAGAGTCAAGTTCTGTGACATTAACAGGGCATTCTGTGTAATCTTCTCTTAAGCAGCCGTGAAGAGTCAGAAATATCACCAGCTTCAAAGGTTTGAGAGATGTGGTATTCTAGCAATGGGGAAGTGAAGAGTCTGCAAATCTTCTCCCCCAAAAATAACTACAAAACTGGACAAAATACCAAAAACAACCATTTCAAGGCTCTAGAAATCGACCAAAGGCAAACCACAAGTTTAGACACATTTACTCATGGAAACACCTGAGGTCCAGGTAAGAACAGTGGAGGCCGTGGCGCTCCTGTCCTGCCTGCCCACTCCACCCGGAGTGCAGCCAGGGCAGGACGGCGTGAGAGCAGCACTGCACTGCCAGGGGAGCCCACCAGACTGAGCAAAGGGTGGAAAGCCTGTCCTGGCAGTGCTGTCAGGAAACAGAGCAAACGGGAGGGAACCAATGAACAAAGTCCACAGCTCTGCAGCCGCAGGCTGTGGTCCTGCTTGGGGCGTGCTGGACAGGCTCTCCCCACATCCCTAGTGGACCAGGGGGCATGGACGCAGAGCTTTCCCCACAACTCTGATGCCTGGAGGCTGCAGGCATGCACAGGAAAGTCCTGGAGGCCCCGGCAAAACATAAAAGCCAGGGAAGGATGAAAACTGGGCTGAGCTTTGAATCAACTCCCCAACCCACACAAAGACCCCCTGGCAGAGAGGAGACCCTCAATGCCTCAGTGTCAAAGCACAACTTCTGCCTTCTCATCAGCTGAGCACTAAGCAATGCAGACACCAGACACCCTGGGGAAGCTGGGCTGAAATCAGAAGTGAAAATTTAAAAGCACCATATAAGGGGGAGGCAGATTGTACAGAGTAAGCCCAGGTGAATTACTAAAATGAAACAAAACAAAACTAACAACAAAAAGGCAACAATAACCCTTGGGAGGAAAAAAAATGAAATCCTAAATTGCTACACTACATTATCTAAAAATGCCCAATTTTCAACAAACAATTATGAAACATGCAAAGAAAAGGAATGTGTGAGTCATATTCAGGAAAATGAAGCAGCCAACAGAAACACAGAGTTGGCCCAAATGTTGGATTTAGCACACAAAGACTTCAAAGCAGTTATTATAAATATGTTCAAACAATTTAAGTAAACAACATGCAAAGAATTAAAGGAAAACATGATGACAACGACTCAAAAATAATCTCAATAATATACAAAAAGAACAAATGCAAAGTCTAGAGTTGAAAGTACGATAACCAAAATGGAAACGTCCACACAGGGAGTGGACAGCTGCAGGGCTGAGAGGGCAGAATGAAGAATGAGCAAATGTGAAGACAGATCAACTGAAACTAACTCCTCTGAACCAAGCAGAGCCTCAGAGACCAGCGAGACATCAAGACCCTCGTGTGTGTGGGGGAGCCTCCAAAGGAGAGCAGAGCAGTCACGGAGCAGAAAACACACGGGAAGAAATGTTGGCAGAAGACTTCAAAGCCCTGATGAACAAAATCAACGTGCAGACTCAAGAATCTCAACAAGCAGAATAAAGAGAGACACTCTCCACACCTAGACACACGACAAACTGCTCAAACATACAGAGGAAACCCTGAACGCAGAGCGAGAAACAATCTGCACTTACAGCTGACGGCCCAGAAGGCAAGCAAAAGGCATATTCAAAGCCATGAAAGATCAAATCATCAACCAAAAACCCTACACCCGGCAAAACTATCCACCAAAATGAAAGGCAGAAAACAAACCCTGAGAAAATCCACTGCTAGCAGACCTGCCTTACGGGGAGTACTAAAGAAAGGACTTCAGTCTAAAAGGAAATGAGGGGCCGGCTGGATAGCCCAGTGGATAGGACACTGGCATACCACATGGGAGGCCCCGGGTTCGGTTCCCGGGGACCTCTCCTAGCGGGCAGACCGCCTTGAGAAGGGCAAGCCGCCATGGGCGGGCCAGAGCCGCCGTGGGCAGGGCAAAAAGCTGCCACAGACAGGGCAAAAGCCGCCACGGGCAGGGCAGGTCACCCACGAATGGAGCGCAGCCAGCCACCCGCGAACTGAAAGCCGGCCGTGAACAGATGCAGAAGCCGCCCACAAGTGGGGAAAGCCGCGCTTGCGCAGTGACCACTCTCGGCGCGTCGCTGCAGCGGGGGGGGGGGGGGGGGGGGGGGGGGGGAAGGGGAGATATGTAATAAAATAAGTAAATCTTTTTTAAAAAATAAATAAATAAATAAATGAAGTGATACCAGGTTGTGACTCAAATCCATGGGAAGAAATGAAAAGCCCAGAAATAGTATATATGTGGGTTAATAGGAAGTCTCTCAAAAATTGTAAAAATATCATCACCTTTTAATTTCTTCAAAATGCATAAGATTATCTAAAGCAATGGCTGTTATCACTATATCGTATTTATAACGTATACAGAAGTAACATACGTGACAATAACAAGAAAAAAAAGGAGGGAATGAAGTTCTATTGCAGCAAAGTCACTATATTTTACCTAGATTAATTCAGTATTAACATAACAATATACCCAGGTTAAGATACAAATTGCATTGCAAATATTCTCACTGACCTGATTTTGTGATAATCAGGGTAGGCTAAACATTCGCTATATTAGAAACCATGCATGTGTCCCCAGACCTAGTTTTCCTCCCTAGGTCTGGTTTTTTTTAGAACGCCGGTGATAAACTAAGCCTGATTTATTGTATGACCATCCTGTATGGGAAAAGACTATAACTGTGGGTATCTTTGGTCAACCTTAAGAGATACAGCAGGGGGATGGGTGTGTGACTCAAATAGTTGGGCGTCCATCTCCCACATGTGGGGACCTGGGTTCCATCCCCAGGACCTCCCGGTGAAAATAAGAAAATAAAATATAGAAGGTGCACAGGCCGTTAGGCCCCATGAGCCACAGAGCACAATGATGACGTAACAGGAGAGTAACACAAGGAAGAGCCAAGACGAGATGCGCCAAAAAACCAGGAACTAAGGTGGCACAGCTGGTAGGACGCCTCTCTCCCACATCGGAGGTTTAAGAAAAGGATGAGGAGAGAGGGCAGGAAACGGACACCTCTGAAACACTGCTTCTGGCACCAGAATTCCATTGCAGGTGATCAATCTTTCTATCTCCTAAATAGCGTCGAGTATTAGCAATCGAGACAACTAAGAAAGTGGACCGGAGGGAAAACTTTATGCAACTCACCCTAAAAGCTTCTGACGAGCATTATCCTGCAACTGGGCAATTCTTTCTGGCCCAAGGTACTTCGATCCATTTGGTCCATCGCATACTAGTTTGTTAATAGCTGCCCTGAGAATGTTAATCTGGAAATAAATGGCAACATAATTCACACAACGAATTTGTCCCACATTTAGGCAATTCATAAACATTTATAAAATTCTTACAACTATCAATACGGTTCCTGGTGAAAAAATTTTTTAAAAGAACACAAATAACATCAATAACCACTAGCATAATTTAAGGAACAGTAACAAAAGAAAATCTGTTTTTTAGTCAACATGATCAGTTCAGACTTTTTACTATAAACACCTTTTTTTAAAGTTTTATCTTATAATTTAATTCATGGGGTTACAATTTGAAGTCAACTATTATCATATATATTCTTTAAAAAAAATTTAGTTTTTTTAAAGATTTATTTCTGTGCACCCCCCCCCCCATTGTTTTTGTGCTCGCTGTCTGCTCTCTGTGTCCATTCGCTGTGTGTTCTTCTGTATCTGCTTGTCTTCTCTTTAGGTGGCACCGGGAACTGACACTGGGACCTTGTGCAGTAGGAAAGAGGCGCTCAATCTCTTGTGCCACCTCGGCTCCCTGGTCTGTGCATCCCTTACTGCCTCTCCTCTGTGCCTCTTTTTGCTGCATCATCTTGCTGCACCAGCTTGGCGCACGGGCCAGCACTCCACGTGGGCCAGCTCACCTTCACCAGGAGGTCCTGGGAATTGAAGCCTGGACTTCCTATATGGTAGATGGGAGCCCAATTTCTTGAGCCACATCCGCTTCCCTATATTCTTTTGACTTTGACGTTTATATGAAAAACTAAGGCACAACATGAATAATTCATTACTAGCTCTTATCATTTTTAAATTTTTTATTTTTTATTTTTGGTTACATATCCCCCCCCCTTTCTGCTTGCTCTTGCTGTGTTCATTTTTCTGTGTTCTTCTATGTCTGCTTCTTGTCTCCCCATTTTTGCGGCGATGCACCGAGTCGGCCCTCCGCACAGGCAGCTTGCCCCGCTTGTGGGTGACTCCATTCTGTTTCGCGGGCAGCTCAGCTCCATGTTTTGCAGGTGACTTGCCCTGCCCGTGGTGGCTTTTTGCCTTGCCCACAGCAGCTCTGCCCCACCCACAGCGGCTTGCCGTTCTCAAGGCGGTCTGCCCACTTGGAGAGGTCCCAGGGAACCAAACCCAGGGCCTCCCATGTGGTGTACCAGCTCCCTATCCACTGGGCTATACAGCCGGCCCCTAGACTTTTTATCTTTGAGTAATTTTAAACTTACGAAAAACCTGTAAATCTGGAACGGACAGTCTCTGCGTACCTGTGCTGCTGACACCTGACACAAATTTCTGTGGTCCCTGTCAGCAGTAGGGGCAAACTGCCCAAGCCCCAGCCTGCACCTGGATTTCACCATCTTCCTGCTCACATGCGCCTCCTAGGATCATTTCGGAGTGTCTCACTGTACTGGGTGTTGTGTCCCCCAGTCTCCGCTGCTCTGGACAACGTCTCAGTCTTTCCTGCCAGTTTTGGGGTGCTCTGGTCAGGATTTTGCAGACCGTCCCCCAGTTTGGGTGTGCCACTGTTTCCTTTCCCTCACGATTAGGGACATGGGTTTTGGGAAGTGCCCTTCTCGAGGCATCCTATCAGGGCATACGAGATCCACACGGCTCGTCCCTGGTGACGTTAACCTCCGCTGCTTGGTTAGCGCAGGGGCGTCAGGTTTGGCCACTGTAAAGTCTTGCTCCCTTTCCTCACTCTGCTGTTTGAAAGCACGTTGCCAAGTCTAAGCCACCCTCAGAGGAGACGGGGAGAGTAAGCGCCACCTTCTGGAGGGAGTACTTAGGTACAAGCCATTAGGAATGCTTCTGTAAGAATTTATGTATTTCTCCATTTCTTCCATCTGTTAGACTCATGGATATTTTACTTATACTTTGGGTTATAGCCCAACACTACGCTATTTATTTTGTTGCTCAAACTGTTCTAGCTGTGGCCACGGGGGCTCCATCAGCTTAGCGTGGGTGTCCTCTGATGTGTCTCCAGCCTTGAGTCTTTGAGTACAGCCTTAATTTCTGGTACAAGGAGCTCCCAGGCTCATCTTGTAATGTTCCCTGCTGCAGTCCCAGAATCAGCCGTTTCTCTGAGCCCTGGTCCCTTTTGCTGGAGAACGGTCCTAGACAGCACACCCTGGGTTTGCTCGTTGCTTCTGGGTCCTCACCGTGAGCAGAGCTCGGTGATGTGTCTATGCCCATGACCCACATGTAACACACCCGTTTCTGCACTTCCCCACGTGCACGTGAATCAAGCCACGCCCGGGTCCATGCTGTGGACCCCAGAACTCCTGCCGAGCTGCCTTTCTTGCTGATCTGTCATTCCCCACTGGCACCCACCTGCCATTCCTAACTTGTCCGGCCCCAGTAACACGTGAAGCAGTTTCGCAACTCAGCCTGGGCTGCATGGAAACAGCGGGGACAACTGGAATGCAGGGTTTATGCGGTTCCTTCTGTCTTTAGTCTCTGTTTCCAGTAAAAAATGCCGGTTTCCCACGTCTCTTTTTTTCTTCACCCACTTCACGATTATGTCCTACATTTTAATAGTTACCTCCATCTGTGGCATCCTACATTTCACCTTGGGATCCCTCAACATCCTGGCTGGTATTTCTAAGTTTACTTTCCGTACATTAAATTTCTCTACTACGTTCAGTTTTTGACGAATGCATGGGGCCCCATACCTACCGCCCCAGTATCACACAGAACAGCTCCTTCACCCCTTCGTAGTCAGCCATTCCCCCCTCCCCCTGGTAACCACAAACTGTTTTCTGTCCCTAAGGCTTTGCCTTTCCTAGAGTGTTGAATGTATAAAAACATAAAAAGGGGAGCCCTTGGGGGCCTGGCTTCTTTCACTTATAAGATGCACTGACGATCAGTCCACACTGTTGCATGAATCAACTGCTCATTCCTTTTTATCATGAAGAAGTACCCTATGTGCAGAGGTTCCACAGTTTATCCATTCCCCAGCTGAAGGACATCTTGATTGCTTCCAGTTTTCAGCAGTTGTGAACAAAGTAACTAAATGTTCACATACAGGTTCTAGGTGGATCTAAGTTTTCAAATAATGTGGATAAATACCAAGGGGTCAGATTAGAAGGTATGATAGGTGTACACGTAACTTTATTCCAAAACAGGGGCACCATGTTGCATTCCCACCAACAATGGACAGGAGTTTCTGCTACTCTGCCTGCCTGTCAGCATGTGACTGTCTGCTCTTTGGGTTTCAGCCACTCTAATAGGTCAGTGGTATCTCACTGTGGTTTTAATTTGCATTTCCCTAATGACACATGATATTGAGCATCTTTTCAGGTACTGTTGCCATCATATTTTAATTTAGTTGTCTGTTTTCTAATATTGAGTTTTAAGAGTCCTTTATGTACTATGGAAACAAGTACCTTATCAAATATACCATTTGTAAATATTTTCTCCCAATCTGTAGCTTGTCTTTTCATCCTCTTAACAGTCTTGCAGAGCAAAAGTTGCTTGTTTTTAACTTATTTTGAAATACTGTCAAATTTACAGGACACACACAAAAATAGTACAAACCTCATATATAGAACTCAAATACAGCCCCCTATTCCCCCTATAGCCCCAGATGCACCAATTTTAACATTTTGCCACATTTGTTGTATGGCTGTATAATTCCATCAATCCACCTGCCTATTTATCAATCCATTTTCTGAACACTTAGGTACAGGGAATATGTATCTTGCTCCTTGAACACTTAATACTGCTGTGCACATTTCTGAACAACAAGTTCCTTAGGAACTTCCTAAGTACAGTTATAACTTCAAGAAATTTAACACACATATAAAGCTTATGGTCTACATTCCAATTTTTTCATATGTCCCAATAAAGTCCTTTTGAGTCTTTTCTCCTCTTATTAGACCCCTGCCAAGATCACGTTTGCACTAAATCATCAATGTCTCTTTAGTTTTTTTTTAATTGTGGGTACATATATACCATATACACTTTCGCATCCCAACCCCTCCCATGCATACCATCCAGTGGGATCACACTGTGGCTGTGTCCTCACCACCTTCCATTGCTAAAACGTTCCCATCACCCCAGAGAGAAACCCTGCAATCATTACACATTTACCCCCACTCTTCTGCCCCTCCCTGTAACCAACCTGTATCCTAGTTTCTTTCTATGAGCTTGGGTATTCACTAAAATTTTCTTTGTTGCTACCGTCGGGATTAAATGTAGCACCCTAAATTATAACAGTGTCATTTGCTTTGAAACCAACTTAACTTTAGTACAGTTCTTGTCACAAGTTACGTGCTTATACATTATGAATACCAAACCAATGGCCTCTCATTACATTTTATGTATCTGCCTTCTAGATCCTGTAGGAAGTAAAAGGCGGAGTTACAAACCAAAAATAACAATAGCAGTGGCATTTATATTTATCCATGTTTTACTGTCACTGCAGATCTTTATTTCATGTGACTTCTTTCAATTATCTAGCATCCTTTCCTTTCAATCTGCAGAACTCTCTTTAGCATCTCTATTGTAGGGCGGGCCTAGCGGTTACAAACTCCCTCAGCTTTTGTTTATATGGGAATGTCTTAATCTACACCATTTTTGAAAGAGTTTTGCTGGCAATTTTTTACTTTTGGTATTTTAAATATGTCACCCCACCGTCTTCTTGTCTCCATGGTTTCTGATGAGAAACTGGCACTTGACCTTATTGAGCTCTCCTGTATGCAACACTTTGCTTCTCTCTTGTGGCTTTCAGAATCTTTTGCATTTCAAAGATAAAAAATGAATAAAAAAATAGAAAAAAATTTGAGTTGAACCCCTCTCCAGGGAATTTTTGTTATTATGGTCTTCATCTGTTTGGTTACTCTTAATATTGTCCATCTCTCTACTGATATTCTCTTTGTGTTCATCTATCATTTTCCTGATTTCCTTTCATTCTTTTTCCATGTTTTCCTTTAGCTCTTTGAGCATATGCAGGATTTTTTTTTCTTCAGTCTTTGTCTTGTATGTCCAAGATCTGGTCCTCATTGTTGGTTTCTAATGATTTAATCTCTTTTGTCTGGGCCATCGCTTCCTGTTTCTTTGTATGTTTTGTAATCTTTTGTTAAAACCTGGACATTTTGATGTTTTAACATGTTATTGCTATAATTTAGACTCTGAGATGCCTGTTCTTAAGCTTGTATCCAGCTAGTATTATGACAGCTTTCCTTGCATGCCAGGAGCTAAATCCAAAAAAAAAAAGAGGAGGAGGAAATAAAGAAAACACCTTTCCCAGTCTTTGCAGATTGACCTGAAGTACTGCTCTCCTTCAAGGCTTATCCATACAATGAGTTTTCAGAAAGGCTCCAGGACAAAGTACAGGGGCCTCCCTGGTCCTTTCAGTGCATGTGTCTTATTTTGGGCATGCCCAGTGGCTCTAGGAATTCCCCAATTTCCACTTACACCGTATGTCCTACAACCAGCATTCCTTACCCAAGGCAGCCACGGCTTGACTGCTCTTCCACAGCTTTCTGTGGTAGTTTCCGTGAGCCACCTTCTACACACAGGGTAAGTCTGGGACAGTGAGCTTGCCACAAACGTCCTGGACCAGTCCCTCAGGTCGCCACCAGAGAGAGTGGCCTAGGACACATGCTCCCATCATGAACACGAGGGTCCCTATGCTCCTGCTGGAAGCAGGACCAGGGACCTGCATTGGTAACACCGGCCGGCTCTGTGCTGCGCCAGTGAAGGGAGGGGAAGGGGTCAGGCAGGATGGCACGAGATTCACCGCTTTTAAGTGGCCTTTTTCTTGATCTGGCACTCATCCTGCTACTGCAGGCCTTTCACTGTCTTCTGGAACTCTGAGAAAGATGTTTCTGCCAGTTATTGATGGTTGATCCCAGCTTCTGTGTGGGACAGAGCCTCTCACTGCACCACCCTTATCAGGGTCAGAGCAAAACTCTAAATTTTTGTAAAGTTCAAGCTCTCAATTTTTTCTTTTACAGGTCTTGCCTTTGGTGTTGTACCTAAAAACCCAGTGCTAAACCCAAAGTCACAGAGATTTTTCTCCTATATTTCCTTCCAGGGTTTTCTAGTTTTACATTTTACATTTAGGCATATGATCCAAGGAGTATTTTTAAAGCCCTTCAGCCCCTTTATGTGAAAAGGCTGTTAATACTTAACAATTAAACCAATAAATCAAAATGCTGAAAACTTGCACCAGCAGCGTCACCTGGAAGAAAGGGTAAGCATGCCCCACCTCAGCTCCTTTCCTCCCCTCCCTTCTCAATGCAATTCTACCAGCCTCATCTTGTTCACAGGACATCTGAGGGGGGAAAGAAGCTCAAATACTTTAGAGTTGTGCTTCTCAAACTATCTGTGGTGAAGGACCAGAATTTTTTTTACTTAATTTTTATTTACAAATATTCTCTACCCACCAAGCAAAAACTCTCCCTGCCCCTTCCCCGTTCCCTGGTACACTGTAATCCACTTTCTGTCTCTGCAAATGTGACATTTCTAGACATCTGATATAAATTAATTACATCACACAATGTCTGTCCTCATGTGCTTTGCTTATTTCACTAACCACATTTTCAAAGTTCTACCACGTTGTAGCATGTCTCTGAGCTTCATTCCTTCGTAGGCCAAACAGCATTCCACTGTGTGTATGTACCACATGTTCTTTATGCATTCATTGGTTGATGGACATTTGTGTTGTCTCCACATTTTAGCTATTGATAATAAGTTGCTATGAACATGGGTACACAGGTATCTGTTTGACACCCCGTTTTCAATTTCTTTAGGTATATACCTAGGAGTGGAACTGCTGGGTCATATGATTTAACTTCCTGAGGAACTCCAAACTGCTTTCCACAGTGGCTGCACAATTTCACATTCCAACAACACACAAGTTCCAATGTCTCTGCAACCTCTCCAACACTTATTTCCCAATATTTTTAGCCATCCTTGCAGGTGTGAAGTGGAATCTCCCTGTGTTTTTTTTTTTTAAGATTTTATTTATTTATTCCCCCACCCTCCGTAGTTTGTGCTCACTGTCTGCTCTCTGTGCCCATTTGCTGTGTGCTCTCTGTGTCTGCTTGTCTTCTCTTTAGGAGGCACTGGGAACTGAACCTGGGACCTCCCATGTGGGAGACAGGCACTCAATCACTTAAGCCACCTCAGCTCCCTGCTTTGTTGTGTCTCTCAATGTCTTTTCCTCTGTGTCTCCTTGTTGAGTCATCTTGCTACGTCAGCTCGCCATGCCTGCCCGTTGCGCCAGCTCACTGTCTTGCTCGTCTTCTCCAGGAGGCACCAGAAACAGAACCAGGGACCTCCCACATGGTAGGTGGGAACTCAGTCGCCTGAGCCACATCTGCTTCCCTGTGGTTTTGATTTGCGTTTCGCAAACAGCTAATGATGCTGAGCATCTTTCTATGTGGTTATTGGTCCTTTTTATATCCTCTTTGGAAAAACATCTGTTTAAGTCCTCTACCTGATTTTTATCTTTTTACTGCTGTGTTGTAAAAATTCTTTATATATCCCAGATAATAAGCCCTTATCTAGTATGTGGTTTGCCTGTATTTTCTCCCATTCTATAGGCTGGCTTCATGTTTTCTCGATAATGTCCTTTGCTCACAAAAGTTTCTGGTTTTTATGAAGCCCAATTTACCTATTGTTACTTTTGTTGTTCATGCTTTTGGCATAAAATCTAAGAATCCATTACTGAATGCCAGGTAATGAAGATTTCTCCCTGCGGCGTCATCTTCTAAGAGTTTTATGGTTTTAGCACTCTTATTTAGGCCGTTGATCCGTTTTGAGTTAATTTTTGTATATGGGGAGGTAGGGGTCCAAATACATTTTTTGCATGTGTGCATCCAGTTGTCCCAGCACCATTTGGTGACGAGACTGTGGATAACCTTTCCCACTGCATGGTCTCGGCACCCTTGCGGAAAACCAACTGTGCAGCCACGGACATGAGGGCTGGTTTCTGAGCTCTCGGCTCTACTTCACTGGTCTGTCAGTCCTTGGGCCAGTACCACATTTGTGATTACTGCAGCTTTACAGCACATTTTGAAATCTTCTTTTTCCAACCTTTTATTTTTTCACTTTGTAAAATACAATAAAAACAAATGATAAGAACAATGAAATGTAAAAAAGAAAACATACAAAAGCCCCAATTTGTCACTATTACATTCAAAAGACATAATTTTTTAAAGATACAATTACTCTATTAAATTGAGATAGTTTCTAAATGTTTAACCCTAACTTCCGTACTTATGACACCACAGAGCCACGCTGGACTCAGTTCAAGGGCTATGCCTGGAGCAGCATGGCTGCAGAGCACGCCAGTACCTGAGCATCAGCTCTACCCGCCCATCTGGGCCTGCGAAAAGGATCAAGATGGTGGCAGGAGTTTGTTTCTGCGTTTCCCACTGTGAACTAGCAAGACTTCAGCTAGTCCTCACTCGTGCCACAAAGAGCATGGCACAGGCCTTGCACAGGCACCCATGGCGGTCTCACCGCCCTGTGCCACGAGGTACCAAGTGAAAGCTTCAGGGAGTGCCATCTCTATCAGGAAGATGCTTCCCGCAGAGTAACAGGCAAGCTGGTGAGTGCCCCTTCCACGCTGGCCAGTGCAGAAGGAGCCAAGGGGAGCGAGCCCTCCAGGACCAGCGGCGTGAGCCTGCATCTGGGCCCCACATCAGATCCCACATGCATGGTCTCAGAGGTGCATGACCATAAGAAGAGAGAGAGACGAGCACATTGTAATGAAGACATCGACTTTTACCTCTACGATATCCTCCACGTTGAACTGAACATCAAACGCAAGCTCAATGTCGTGCTCTGGCAGTATAGGGGTCCCAGTAGTTGGATTCCACCCCAAGCCACAAAGGACTCCAGTATAGCATTTTCCACCACGATCAACCCTGTATGAGTTTTGAGAAGGGTTAATATTTCAAAATTGTTAAAACCACCACTTTAACATGAAAGGAACTGACCGATGTCTCATCCTAAATTCTGCCAACTCTAGTACAGCAATTAATTGTGCATTTTATCTTCTAGGTTTTATCCAAGAAATACAGATTATATACAGCTAAAATCATTTTTTTATTAACCCAGTATTTAGGTTTCTACTTCTCACTGCAGCAAATAAGATGATGCAAAGAATGTTTTATCACCAGATGGTTTTTTACCCCTACCTGTGAATTCTTTCCATGGGTTACATTCTTAATAGTGAGGTTTCTGGAGGAAAGGTTATCCACATAAGTAGGACTTGTAAAAGAAGTCTAGTGCTTAGCAAAATGTTCAAAGATGCTTGTCCCACCTTCCCATCCTAAAATAATTGTACAAATTTCTGATGCAAAATTTTATACACCAGTTTTACCAAAAGCTCACTGCCACCCCCACTCCAACCACCAGTGGGTCCTCATTTCCTAAGACTTCCCCTAAATCACTTCATCCTCTTCATCTCTTAACTGCCACCAGCCTGATCCAAGCCACCACTGCATCTCACTTAGACTCACATGATAACTTCGTGACCAATTTCCCCCACTGCCACCCCTGCTTCTATCAATCTGTTTTCCATACTGCGGTGTTAGCTTTCCAGAACAAACCCAGTCATGTTACTTCCTTAAGGCTTTCAATGGCCTCTACTGCATTTAGAAGGAAGCACATGCTTGTGACCAGGACCCACGGGCCACAGTGTAATCTCAGCTCTGCCCAGTCCACGTCAGCTCAGGCCCCTTTCTACCCCCGCCCCCCGCCAGGCTCCAGCTTCTCTGGCGACACTTTTCTCCAGCCCCCGGAGTAATGGTGCCCCCAGCCAGGAAGCTTCCTTCCCAATACCCTCCCTCCCTTCCCACGCCCCTCAGAGCCCTCTCATGCCTGCCACGCTCCTTCCTTTTCTAGGTAACACCTAGTTTACGTGCCGCCCATAAAGAGCGAGCAACTACATAAAATGAATGCACAAACATTACTACGAAATGCCCTTTAAGATACTCTGCTGTTTTTCTTTGGCTCTTAAAAAACTCAGGTCTTTTTCCATTTTCTGGAACAATTCAGTTTTGAAAAAAACTCTAGGCAAAACAGAGTTTTCTTCTTAGTCATTTCCTTTTCAGTTTAATGTAAATGAAAGAGAAGCCCATGGTAAGTAAACTCTAAGAGCAGAGACCCAGAATCCAGGCTTACAAATTAGGGGGTAAGCATCTGCTTTACGTAACAGTCACCACAACGTTTCTTTAAAGAATAAACTCACATTATTTTAACTAAGTCTTAATTATTATTTCAATTTATATCAAACCTTTCCCAGAAAAGAAGTGATGAATAAGCAGAGGTCACCAAAATACAGCTACTTCAATTTTAATAAAATATCAGATTACCTATATCTTACCAACGGTTGCTTTGAGACTTAAGCAGGTCAATCATATATGATAACATATGTACCAAAGCAAGCATAATCTTAAGAGACTTAGCCTTGAATTGACCCATAGTAGGATAGTAATTCTTTGTTCATCTGCTGTAAATCTTAGATCAAATAAAGGTAACCAAAGTAATGTGTTTATTCTCTTCTAGGAATGCTAAATACTTATATGAACTTTAAAAACAATAATTATGACCATAGAAACTATTAACTAATTCAATGCATGATTTAGACTCAAACTGAAAACTGTAAAACTCACAACAGGAAGAAAAAAAGCATATTCTATACAGAGTAAGCACAGCAAGGGCTTGTCATAGACATAACCCACCCTGAAACAACTTACATAAAGGAGGTGAGGTACATACAAGCTGACTACAGCTGTACTGGAAGGGCTAACTTCTCCAGACAGTGCGGGAGGCCGGTCACCCACAGGGTCCCATCTCAGCCGCAGGGTCCGGCCTCACTCTGGGCAGTCAAGAGTTGCATCAAGTTGGCCGAGGGGCTCGACAGTCTTAGCAGGTGGTGTCAGAAGACGTGGTGGAAGTTAGTGTTGAAGTTGTACAAGTTTTTTGATACCATTATAGCTTTATTCTCATATTTTTCTAAGTCTTTTTTAAAAAAATATATCCCCCCCTTTTCTGCTTCTTGCTGTGTTCATTTTTGCATTCTTCTGTGTCTACTTGTCTCCCCCCGCTGCGGCGACCAGCCGAGTCAGCTCACCGTGTGGCGGCCTGCCTGCTTGCGGGGGCTTGCCTTCTCAAGGAGGTCTGCCCGCTCGAGGCGGCCCCGGGAACCGAACCCAGGGCCTCCCATGTGGTAAACTGGAGCCCTACCAATGGAGCTACAGCCGGTTCCTCTTTTTAAAAACACAGGCTGTAGATCAAATATTTTTCCTTTC